>BGPR01026625.1:0-21378 GCA_013235015.1 Araneus ventricosus | reverse complement strand
TCTAGTTTGGGATAATCTGCGATGTATGGAAAGAAAAATCCTGTAGGGAATCGTAGATTTGGGATTTTTTTGTAAAGAGAAACCTTATTTGTGGTATCTGTGATGTGTGGAAAGAAAAATCTAGTTTGGGATAATCTGCGATGTATGGAAAGGAAAAATCTAGATTGAATTATTCTTTGATGTATGGAAAGGAATATCTCTTTTAGGATAATCTGTGATGGATGCATGGAAAGGAAAATCTAGTTTGGAATAATCTACTCCGAATGGAAAGGAAAAATAATCTGGGATAATCTACGAGAATTAAAAACCCATCGTATTCTCATGTCGATATCGAAACTAGATGAGACTTCTTTAAGCTAAGCGATGTAAGAATGCACATACTTTTAGAATAACACTGATGATGATTATTATTATTCTCTTGCCTACTTTTGACATATAATTAATAATTATTCATTTAGAAATTTTCAGAAACACTTCCAGAAGTAAAGAGATTTACAATGATGATAGTTTACAGATAATTATCTAGAATCTAGCGTCTCTGAGACAAGATGGTTAAAGAAAAATTGCCTTCGAGAAACCTCTTCATATGAAACTCCATCTATAATCTGCTCCGAATTTTTTTTTTGTTTTATTCTGTTCAAATATTCAGAATTTAAGCGTCGGAAGCGTATGTTACTTAGATATCCGATACAAGAGTTTTCGAGCATTAGTTTAATATAATTTGATGCTATATTTAGAAAATCTAAAATTGTGATGTCTCAAAAGCATTTAGAATTCAAAAAAAATTTCGAAAAATTTCTGTTTATGCAATTTTATTGCTATGATGATCTCTATAATTCAAATATGTTCCTCCCAGCAAAATAACATTACATGCATTTTTCAGTAGCTACTTTCTTAAATAATATATTGCACAAAGGATTTATTACCTTATTTTTTTACCTATGAAAACTATGTACTAAAATTTGGCGCTATCTTCATTTTCGACGAATATACCGTGAAATTCCAACTATTCAAAAGGGTTTTTCTAGTATACTTTATCTTGTTCTCCGAATTTTGCCCCGTAAGTGAATTTTGAAAGGCTTTTTACTTTATTTTTACCTTTTCAAACAATTTTCTAGGGATTAAACCACGCATGAAACGAAAGCAGCATTAAATGCTTGAAAAAGCATCAATGAAATATTTCTATTGAAATGCTTTGCTTTTCCGATGGAAACATTTGAAAATAACTCTAAAATACTCAAAAGAAATGGCGTTTTTTTTCTGCTTTCAAACAAATAAATGCTTTATTCTGAATACAGCATTTCAAAAACTGTTTCTTTCTGTTCGTAGAACAGGAAGAGTAAACTCGTGAATTCTTCAATAAAATATTTGCTCATCAAATATACATTTTGTGTAATTTATATGAATAGAGTCTTCAAATATCCGTAAAAAATATATGCCATATGTAGAGAACCATAATTTTTCAATGCGGAAAATCCTACATTCAACGTAAAACCAACATTTATTGCTCCGCTTAGTTTAAGAATTTGAAATGTAAACATTTACTGGAATGTTCAGATTATTTTAAAACTAGAAAAGCCTATATTCCTGATTATTCTCCAACCACTTTTATTCTAAGAGTTCTGTCTGAAAAAAGATAACTAATGGTACAAAAAGAAATGGTGTTTGAATGCTTCTTGCGTCTTTTCCTTTGAAAAGATATATATATTTTTTTGAAATAGTAATGACATATTTATGTAGTTTCGTCAAATAACACATTTGCTTAAATATTTGTTATTTTTTATTTATTTATTTTTAAAACCGCGAGATTGGTTGGCATTGAAAATATGGGCCTTTCTTCAATGCGCTAGTATTTAGAGTATGGTTTAAAGAATCTCGATAAATTCTTTTTAAAGCAAAGCGTCTGTCAAAGAAACAAGAAATTGTCCTTGATTCATTTGAATCGTTGGTTGCAGAAACCACACGAGTCGACAATATCAAAATGCTGGGGTATTTTATACTGATATTTTTTTTAATCAATTAAAAAATTTTTTTACCTGGTATATTTTATATACTATAATGAGACTTTACTTGACCTTTGTAATTTCTTCACTCATTATGTAAAACGTCTCTTAACAAGATACTCCACCTATCTCAATTTTTTGAAATTTCAAAGAAGAAAATACTTAATTTTTCACAGTCAATAGAGGATATTTCTGGATTTTTTTAACATCTGTTATAAACATAAGACCGCATGTTCCTACCAGATGCGAAAAAAATTCAGAAATATTCGCTACTGGTTACGAAAAATTGAGTATTTTCATCCTCTTGAAATTTCAAAAAAATTGGGATAGATGGCGCTGCTTGTTAAGCGACGAAATGCCTCTTTACAACGCGAAAACCGCATGAACGTACTTTTGAAAAACAATGGCTCATGTGGTTTCTGAAATCAGCAATTCCTTTCTATTCAATGGAATTAGAAATCTCTCGTCTCACTTTGACCATTCCTGGTATCGCCCATGAGTGTCTCTTTGTCTCTCCAGAAATCTAGCTATCACAAGAAGCAGCAGAGAGGTAGCCAATGAAAGCGAACCACTTACATTTTTGTGAATATGGCGTTATAAATTTAAATGGGACAAATAATACTGTTGAAAATAAGGTAATTTTGATCTATTCTCGATAGGAACGCCTGACTGCTTTGTCGTTTTTGTTATTGCGTCATCCTTTAATTGATTCCGTCAGCCTCGTGAATAAAATATGCCAAAATCTATGGCGATGCTTTCTCTTTGGCCATTCTCTTGCCGTTTCGTTGGCCATTGCTGAATTATTTTGTATATTTTCCCTCTCTTAATTATATAGTGAACATTTCTCCCGACCGATTGTGATCAATATTGGGGAGTGAGCCTTAATTCCAGGAATAATTTACATCATAAAAACCCATTGGTACGTTTACAATGGTCGCTATTGTTTATTAATTTTAGTGCGTAATATTATCTAAAAATGTAAGTAGAACTTTTATTAACCTTAAATAAGGGAAATTCTAAAACTTTCGGGTCATTCGGGCAAGAAAAGGGTACAGAAGCCTTCTTTTGCATCATCTGTGCCAGTTCAGATACAGTTCTTTCGAAATAAATTATAATGCCTTAGTTCGATGGCGCAGAAACCATATTTATTTTGAAATAAATTAAATATCTCAACTCGCAACCGCGTGAAAATTATATTTATTTTTAAATGTATATTTTAACGTCTGAACTCCGTTCAACCCTTCTGAAATCATATTTATGAGAGGAATTCCATCAGCATTATTTCAATGTTTCTTTTCGAGACGAGCATTATAATCTTGAGAAAGAGTTCAGCTTTTTTATTTAATTAATCTTTCTGCCGTCTAATGATTTTTTTTGTATCTTGGAAATCAAAATTGCATGCATTATCTCGAATCATCCAATGTGTCTCTATTTTTATACTGTTAGATCGTAAGTACCTCGTACAAAACATATAGCAACATTTTATACAGTTTTATAAGAATGTTTCATCATTCTTTAAATAGATATTCTACAGAATAGTATGATGATTTTTTTTTAATTCTCAGGTGCGTGTCGGATGCTTGTGCTTGCAACTTGGGAGGAGACTGTGAATGCGTGTGTGCCGTTATCGGAGCTTATGCTTTGAAATGTGCCAGAAGTGGAGTTGTCATCCCTTGGAGATCTCAAGAACTCTGTCGTAAGAATAACTACTGGTTTCTAAAAAATATATTTATGAAATATTTGAATTTTTAAATTATTTACATTTCATTAATACTTATAACTTTTAATGATGGGATTTCGAAAAACTTTATGGAATTGCTTTGTGTATTTTTCCATCTGAACTAATGAATATTAAATTAAAGAATAAGTTATTTCTTTATTTGTATTCCATATACAGGGTTTTTAACGGGAAACGGGTGTTTTTGGAATGGGTAGTACTCTTTTTGTAGAAGACACTCCCCAAGCAATGCAATTTACACTACTCAAAAAAAATTCAAGGATAACTTTTTTGAAGAAATACAGATGTTCCAATAATCTTTTTTTTAGAAAAATCAGAATGCATATTTTTATGTAGTCCTACAAAAGTATAACATTATATAACTTGGTTTACAAGATTATTTTATTCATTTTAACAGACAAAATGCTATCTAGAATACTTGAGATTTCAGCAATTTCAATATTTTATAGGAAAAATCTAAAACTGTTTCTCTTGGAATTTAATGCAACATCAATAGGGTGCATGGTCTCTCCAGAAAGTTAAAATGGCTGGATATCGGTTTGGTTAGGAATTTAAAAAGTTTCCCTGCAAATTCTTAGGCACTCTTTCCGTTCCTCCTCAAGACCGATTTCTAGCTCTCGAATTGTCGGAAGAGGGTTTAGCTGAAAGGTAACTCGTCTTCCTAGAGCTTCCCATGTATGCTGTATTGGGTTTAGGTCGGATGAATATGCTGACCACTCGACACACTTAGTTCCACAAGCCAATCTCCAACAAGGCGAGCTGTGTGAGATCGAGCGTTGTCCTTCATTGAAAGGAACATAACACCGATTGCTCCAGCATACGGGAAGGCTAAAGGTTCAAGAAAATATCTTCCCTGAATTTTTTCCATCAAATTGCTATTCTGGATGATAAACAGGCTCGTACATTCTCCTATACATATTACTGCCCAAACCACCAGCCCATCACCTCGATTTTGAGACCTTTCAGCAAAACGTTGGGATGATATCTCGTACCATATCCTCTCCATGCGAAAACAAAACTATTAACTGTCGCCAAATAGAATCTTGACTCGTGTGTAAATTAGAAATTAACGCCACTCTGTGTCACCCCAACTGCGATGTCCTCTTAGGCCTACGATATCTTACGGCTAAAGGGAAGCAAACAAAAGGTCTACATGCATACAAACCATACTTGGTGAAGGCAATTTCGTGCAGCTTATGTCGGAGCGTTTCGTCCTGTTGCTCGGAAATTCTCCCTTTGCTTATAAGTGATTTTTCTGGTTCTATATCTACGGGTTGTTATGGACTGATAACTATCTTTGTGTTGTTTTAAGGGGACATGCGACTCTTAAACCTTGAATAAATAGGGGGAAAACTGTCAAATTCGATACATTGTTTCTCTGAAACAATTCATTTCACGAACTCGGTTTTTTCCTAGAAAAATATCTATTCTTCCCGTTTTAGTACACAGATTTTCAAACCTTAATATTTGTATGTATTTATTTGAGAGAGTAATTAATATGAGTATAATTATTTGAAAAGAATGTGATAGTCTCCTTGCGCGCATGACTATGGATAAAATATTGGTCTAAACACAATATGATGGGTATTTTAGTAATCTAAACAGTCTGTTTAATGAATTGAACCACAATTTATTTGTAAATAAATTTAATTTCTTTTTTATATACCAATTTAAAATAAAGTATTAAAAATATTCAAAATTTCAACGTTTTTATCCCCCCCCCCTACAAAACTTCTTTTGAAGAGAAAACGTACAAAACATTGTGGTTAAATTTGTAGAACACAGCTCAATACATATTCAGTAAAACTTTTATGTAAAAATATTCAATAGTTTTGAGATATTGCGCACGCAATATAAAAAAAAACGCATTTTGAGATGCAGCACTTTAAAGATATGGCACTTTTCACTGTTTACGCTGGACAGCTGATACATTTTTTTTTCAAAACTTTCATAATTTTAAGGAATATTTTAAACGCGGATTGTTTAAAATTGTTCATAAATAACTGGTGAATAATATATTTAAAAAAAATTGAAAATTTTCGAGATTTAACAGTCGTATGTCCCTTTAAATAAGCGACCATGACCTGACCTCTTACAAAAATCTGCAGTAGTTCGGAATCGGTTCCAAAATTAGCAAATTACGATTTCATGCACATCAAAGAAGCATGCCACTTACCTTTGTAATGCATTCCATTTCAGTCGAGCAATTATTCGACAAGCTATTTATTCTGATAAATGATAACGCTGAAACATTGCTTGAAATCGCTTTGCAAAGCTAATCCAATAACACTGGCAACCTAATGTTCCGTAGCGCCAACAGCATCATCTAGGATGCTCAGACCACAGTCGGTTTTCTCGAATTCTAAAAATTACATATTTTGACATCATTACCGCATTTTTGCATAAAGAATCTTCTTTCAATTTTTTTGAAGTACTACATATGAATTCAATGTATTTTAGTCAGATTTCACACGTTCTTAGAGAATAATGTAGAGAAAAGAAAGTAATTCTTTATTTTTTTTTGTTTAGCAGTACTACTATGATCAAAAAGTAGCGAGAATGCTTAAAATACATATATGCTAGAAAACGTTTGCAAACTTTTATCAAATATTTTTGCGAAAGATGCCATGTTTTTCTTTCATTTACGTTAATTAAATGTTACCAGTGTGGACATGACGCATCTGTCTTGGTGGCTTCATTTAATTTAAATCGTATAAAATGAGAACTTTAAACTGAATGCTTAATTTGCGTAAACTTAAATATTAGTGGCGATAAAATAATATCACTGATATTTTAATGCTAAATCGAACATTACATGTTGTCAGAATCCGATTTATATTTCTTATTAGTAAGTACTTGATATCATCTGCCCTCATACAACACGACATTTTTCTAAAATGAGTTCCAGACGACACTATTGCAAATACGTATTGCATCAGAACTCTACAACACATTATTCTGATATCATGGTTTAGCTCTTATTATATATTACTACCTTTTTACATATTACCTTTTACATATTACTAGCTTGTTTGGCTCAGCATGGCCAAATACTGACCCTTACGCCAAAAACCTCAAACAAACCAAACCATGGTTTAGCGCGACTTTAATTTAGCATGTTAGTATCATGTATAATTGTTACCACGATAACGATTAAACACTGAACATATATGAAGATTGGATGTAAGTAACTCCATCTCAGAATTTGATGGGCACTGCGTTTATGCTTATTGGACTCGTAAAGATCATAATAATAACTAATCACTGAAATAAATAACTACTCACCAGCACCTCTTTTCATTTGTTTTTGATGGACTTATTTCCCATATAGCCGTACAGTGCGAAACCTGCGACCGGTATTCTCCATGTATATCCCTGTGCCCACCACCCAACTGCGATACGTACCTAGATCCACCGGAGAGTCGGTCTTGTACGAGGGAATATTGTGTGGATGGTTGCGAACCCAAGCCCTGCAAGCCTGGTCATGTCCATAGGAGTGCAGCCAATTTCACGTGCGTTCCTGAAGCAGTGTGCGAAGAAAAGCCTTGCATCGTCATCGAAGGGATAGCATACAGGGAAGGAGAGCGAATAGATCGTCCTGATATGGGAGATGCTTGCCAGTCTTGGTAAAAGCCTTGCTTTTATTTATTCATTAATTTTTACTATGTTAGTGTTTGCTCTTCATGTTATACATTTTTCTCTGTATGGTATAATTTATCTGTGTGTGCCAGTGGCGAATCCAGGATTGGGTCAGGGGGGCTGAGGTATAAAAAAGTTTTGTATCGTCGTGACGAATGTCAAACCTCATGGCTTATGTAAACACTTTACATAACACTTTACACACTAAACACTTTACACTTACTAAACACTTTACACACATTTACTTACTAAACACTTTACAGACACTTACTTTTACTAAACACTTTACACACTAAACACTTTACAGACTTTACTCACCTGACAATAAGAATCATAAAGAACATTACAATACTTCCGATAATTTAACAAAAGACACAATGAAATAAGTAGGAAAAACATGTTTTTCGACCGTGTCAACGCTGCAAATACGAGTGGAATGGCTACAAAAGTGGGAAAACTTTCGAGCCTGTCAAAAATCGGGAAGAAATTTTTTCACTTTTTTTAAAGGGAGATTAAGAAAAAACAGCTGCAGTGATTTTAAATAAAATACAGAATTCTGGTCTGGCTCTGGGGAGGTTGCAGCCCGATAGCCACCCCCCTGGATTCGCCACTGGTGTGTGCGTATTTCTACAATTTACATGTGAAAAAGGGTCGTCGTAGTCGGAAGATAGAGTCTCGACTTCAGGATGGGAAAGTTAAATGTCGTGTGCAGATCTACGAGTCGTCTATCTACGAGTTTAACCCTTTAAGGACGATTGTCACGAGGACGCGCCAGCTGCTTGATACATTCTCTCCCGACTGTCGCAAATACGTACCGGCTCTTGTGGCTTTAAGTTACAGCTAGAAGCTAAAGCTGTAGTTTTTAACTGCACTGTCACGTTGGCGTGACACCATCTTTAGTGCAATTAGGCTTAACTAGAAAAAGTGCGCCGGCTCTGACCAACCACGCGCGTTTGAAACGTCTGCCAGATCGAACCGCACGTTTTCCGTACGGCCGTCCTCAAAGGATTAAGACCCAAATTCTATGCACCCATTCCCGCAATTTACATATGAAATAGAGCCGCCTTTGTATAAAGGTTGAGTCTCGACTTCGGGATAGGAAAGTTTCGACATGTTTATTTATGAATTTAAGACTCGAGTAATATGTAGCCATTTTTGCAATTTACGTGTGAAATAGGGTCACAGTATTCTGAAGGCCGAGTCTCGGGAAGGGATGGGAAAGTTATGACATGTCCATCAACGAGTTTAAGAGCTTTTTCCATCAAAAAAATCCACCTTGTAAATGAGCTCCTTGCACATTAAATCTATCGTCATGAACCAAAAGTTCTTGCGTTCGTGTGCTTGGAAGAATGGGGGTAGGTGAAGCGGTTCAGTATCGCCCTCCAGTGTAATCTTGGTTCAAAATTACCGTCAATTAGGTCCGTCAGAGAACCGACACGTAACTTTAAAAATAAGACACAAATCTAATTAAATCAAATTAGATGTTAAAAGTTTTGGAAATGTTTACCCTGCTTTGGAAAATATATTAGTACAGCCAAACATATCATCCTATTGTCATTTATACAAACTTTAGGTATTGTGCATAATATGCAGCTTTTCTTAAAGTTTCTTAAATTTTAATATGTATACTATGCCATAAGATCATACGGGTATTATCATATAAGTTTCTCAATATACAAGCTCCTAGAGGCCGCAATGAATACAAAGGAAATTTGAGATAAAGGTGTTTCAAAGTATTATTTGAAAGTGAGAAAAACAAAAAAAAACAATCTTTCACATTTACGGTTACAACGGTTACGAAATTTCGGAACTTTTTCCGATAAAATTTTTTATTCAAATGGCAACACGAACTTTTATGCAATGCTTATTGATGAGAACTATGAAAGACCCTGGATGATGTTGTAATGGCGCCTGTATCTCGATAATCCTCTGATTTTTAAGATCATTGGAACAGAGAGACCTCAAGATACGGGAAAGCCCGAGTACTTATTTCAAAGATAACCAAAATTCACTTCCCCCTCAAAAACCACAATGACAACTGGCACTCTCCGAATTCTAAGAACCATCCCCTATTCCCCAAACCCTTCTGGGCGAGCCACTTTAACGAAGAAAGCGCGTGCTGCGGGTGTGAAATCAATCGCACTTAACGAAAGGGGGTGGAAACTTTACAGTGATATTCGGACGGCCACAATCTTTTGCTTGTACAGATGTTTGGGACATCCCCGTACCGATAGAGTTAAACATGGGCGTAAGATACGGACAAAAAGGATAAGGAAACTGCCAATACGGACAGAGAAACGACGCAAAGGCGAAAGATAATTACTTTCACAACTGCTCTACGTGCTTACCTTCAATACATGACACAATGCTTGAAGGAAATGAACATTTCATGAAGCATGAATTATGGCAAAATGAATATGGCGGCTTTCAAGTCGTATACAGTTTTCAACTTCAGTATCCATCCAGTAATACGTGTTTCCTTGCCATCTCTCACATGCAAAATGCCAATATATGTGAACAAAAGCATGTGGGGCATTAATGAAACTAATTTATGCTTTTCACTTTCGTGCCGTTTATTTGTCTCTATTAATTGTTTCATCATTATTTTGTCCGTTTCTAACTCCCGTGTTTTTCGTGCTACAGTTCCCGTTTCAATACTATTCATAATTTCCATTGTGTCCAACAATTAGCAGTGCTGAAAAATGAATGTTTAGTAATGGTCTCGTTTCATTAAACTTATATTTTGTAATGTATGATACGTTTGGCATGGCTGAAGAGCATTCAACATGGTCTTTGAAAAAAACAAATGCTACAGTAATCGTTTCAATACTATTCATAATTTCCATTGTGTCCATCAATTAGCAGTGATTAAAAATGAATGTTTAGTAATGGTTTCGTTTCATGAAACTTATATTTTGTAACGTATGATACGTTTGGCATGGCTGAAGAGCATTCAATATGGTCTGTGAAAAAAAACAGTAGAAGGATTTTGAAAAAAAAATGGTTTTAATTCATAAAATAGTGCATAAGTGAGATTTGGGACAAATTATTTCAGTTTCATGTAAGTTTTCTGTTAGCCTTTCCTTGTCAAAACTTCTTTTTGACTAAGAATTGTAATCGGTAAATTCTTCTCATTTCTATAACATGATTGAGTAACACATTGTTTTCCAACGTGGGACCTACGCCCCACAGTGGGGCAATTTCATTGTTAAGGGGATCAATTCGAAAATGGACTGTTCCAGAGTTTAAAATCAACCGTCTGTGATTTAACTAGTATATTCAAATTGTCAGACAGAAACGGCACATTTTTCTTTAGGATCCACTCGCTGAATAATTTTCAAAAATATCTAAAGAAGTTTTTAATCCCCCAAAAACATTTTAAAGAAAGAAAAAAATGGTGAAATTATGAAATTAATTCGGACTTGAATTTCGGTTCTCCATTATATGTTTGAAAATTTACTATGTTTCTCAACAATGTCCTAGTGATTTCTTCCTAAAACCTATTGTTACAAAAGTCTTTCTGTGGGTGTATGGTGTAAACAGTCCAACACGCAGGATAATGGAGAATGAAGGTTTATTTACAAATATGCAGGAAAACACGAAGCACAGGTAACAGGAAACAATAGTTGTTGCACAGATTAGCAACGTAAACAGACAACAATTCATAGGTAATAACAGTTCAGCACTTTGATATTTAGCAACACAAACAGTCAGCAAATAACTAATAACGACAATAATAGTACTTTCAATAGCGCTCAGCTCACCAGCCTCCTAGCTCGCACTGCAGATGAAACTCTAAAGTCGTTCCCAATGGATCAAAAAAATCCCTCTGATCCAGGCGCGGTCCTTATATACTCTCTCCGACAGGCCGTCGTGTCGCATGGAGTTTTCTCGTATATTCAAGCGTATTCCCTTTCCTAATAGAAATATCGAGAAAAGTGTTGCATTCTCTGGAGTGTAGCATCTATTTGTCGCCAAGTCGCCAAAATGGTCGCCAAGGTCAGGGATCCCGGAACAGCCGCTGCCCGTCAATCCATGCTTAACTTGTAAAACTCTCTTTCCAACCGTAAAACTAAGATTGCTGGGAAGCGACTTTCCATGTTCATAACACTATCATTAACTTAAGTGAACTATTCAATTTTTGAATATTAAGAATTATATATGTTACATAGGGGGGGGGGCATAAGAATTTGAGAAAGGCTTAGGTGGGGCATTGCACAAAAAAGTTTGGGAAACACTTATGTAACAAGACCTCATTTCTACAACATGACAAGTGCTTTTCTTGATTATACGTTTCGGTGCAGTTTAATTGTTTCGATAATCATATACAAACCATTGAAGTGAGTTATTTTCAATTTAATGTACTTTTTTATTTTCTTGTGCATATTTTCCCTATTTTAAGAAAACCAATACATTTTTACGGACTGAAAAAAAAATATCCACAGCTTATTGTATGTCTCAAATTATTTTGATGCCTACCATTTAAAATAATATTAAAAACATGTTATACCGTTAATTTTTTTATGGTATAGTCAAATAAAATCATTCTTTCTTGTGTAGTTATTGTCGCGATGGACAAGTGGAATGTCTAGGAGTGCCTTGCACATATTCAACGATGGAACCACTAACAACTTATATTGAAGAACAAGCATGTGAATTCACCGGTTGGACAGAATGGATCAATTCTGCGAATCCTGCTGATAACGTAAGCAACAGTTATTGAATTTAGGAGTAACTCTTTAGTAAATAAATAATGTTTTAAAAAAATATTATCTTGTGTCACGATCATACTGAGATATTTACAGGAAAGCAAGCAATGACAGTTTTATATTAATGGTTTTAAATTTGTTTTCACTTTCTCGTATACGAAGTATACAAAGAGAAAGTATTGTAATCGTCGAACTCAAAATTTTGCTAAATCTCCACGTTAAAGAGAATCCGAAAAACACAAAGTAGTAATTTCTGTCTGTGAACATGATAACTCGAACTATTAAAGATGGAGGGATGAAATTTGGTATATAATCTTTACACATAATTTGTAGGTTTCTATCAAATTTTGGACAAAATCCGCCCGCGGGAAGTCTGTCTGTCTGAATACGAAAACTCAAACTTAAATGGCTATATAAATAAAATTTGGTACAGTTTTATCAGGAATGTAGGTCCTTATCAAATGTTGGGGAAAATCTGTTAAAGGGTTGACTGTCGATCGGTCTGTAAAATCGCATACTTGTGAACACGATAACTCCTTAACCTTATTAAATAGATAAATAAAAATTGATATGTGGTCTTCTTATCTTAATTGTAGACCTGTGTCCAATTTTGGTTTCAATCGGTTGAAAAAAAGCGTTCAAATCGTATAACGATTTTCTTTACCTTACGTAAGACCATTTGCGTACAGGCGAGAATCCGCATTTCGCCTTGGCGCGCCAAGAGAAAATCGTTTTATGCCGTTTGCCTTATTTTTTCTCCACCTATGTTGGAGTTGCTTGGTGTATTTTACTGCAGTTTGGATTATTTTTTTCTCCACATGTGTTAGGGGATCGTCCATGTTACCGCCGCTCTGTGCATTTTTTCCCACCCAGGTTAGGACGGATACGAGAAACTTTTGGGGAGACCACTCCCGCTAGTTCTGTCTTTTTTTGGAAAAAACTAAAAGATAATCTTTTATAAATAGATGTTGGAAAACAGAGAAACAACAGAGTACGCATAAAGACGAGAGAGTCCATTTTCCTTCTAATAAGCTGCATTTATTTGAGTTGGTTTTATCATCTCGATAAACATTGAAAGAAACATAACTAAATTATTATTACATACAAAAACATTATGTTCTAGTAGCAACATCATGAGCACAAGTGATTACATGGTCGAATCGACTGCATATCCATTTCACCTCGATCCACATCACCGATCCACAGAGAATCCGCAGGCCTTTTATATACGCCAACATCATACAGAAAATGACGTCATGGAAATGTCCACCTTGCGGCACAGGAATACTCAGAGATTTTATTTCCCTTACGGCACGGCCGATTATCTCCAACAATAGATTTCATTTCTTTCTCGGTTTTCATATATGTTTATCACATCTGTCTGTCATCTACAATTCAATATAATTTTTTGGGACTAAATATTGATGAATTTCCTAATTATCACTAGAAATCATTTTTTTAAATATTAAAATTTTAATTAAAAACTATTTTAATTCTCAAAATCGCAAGATTTGATTAATATACATGCTATGCTTTGGGATGAATCAATTAATGCCAATTATTTTGTCACAAAAAACAGAATTCGATTGCATTAAAAACATAATTATTTTAGTTTTATTGAAATATAATTATTTTAATTGCATTATAAACATGATTCTTTTAGTTGAATTAAAACTTTATAATACTCGCAGCAATGCCATGGTATGAAGATGACATGCCCATCATGTGTGATTCTCAACACTTAGCTACACCTTTTGTTCCTTTAAATTTTTACTTTCTCCTTCCTTTTATTGTATTTTGTGAAGTGTTATTTTGATGCCCGTTTATTTATTGTGATTTTCTCCTTCCTTTTCTTGTATTTTGTGAAGTTTTATTTTGACGTCCGTTTGTTTATTTTTGTGATTTTCTCCTTCCTTTTCTTGTATTTTGTGAAGTTTTATTTTGATGTCCGTTTATTTATTTTTGTGATTTTCTCCTTCCTTTTCTTGTATTTTGTGAAGTGTTATTTTGATGCCCGTTTATTTATTTTTGTGTTCTTTCCGTCTTGGCAAAAACAAGTGAAAAAAGGGAAAGAACCAGTAAATAAGTCGGAACATTCTATTGTGCTATTCTTATATCAACACTTCGTGAACCGCTCCTTCTGTGTGCATGATATCACATGCAGCCACTAAATTCAGTCTTATCAAAGAATTTAATATATATTATGTGGGAAAAAAGTTTGTAGAATATTTTGACTTAAATAAAATGGAAAATATGAATGTATAGTATTTTAGCCCTCTTACACCGAGCTAGGCGGTCTAAAACTTTCCCCTTCACAGCGACGAAGGCCGGTTTGAGGCGGTTGGCTTCTTTTGAGGCGAAGTGAGGTTCTGAGATCGCTTAGGAGATAAGCGCGGTAGGGGGAACAAATTATCCTTGCCAACCACAGCCCATTTCCGTGCGCCTTGAGGGAAGGTTATAGCAGGGGGTGGGGTAAATGACCACCCAGGTTGGGGGAGTCAAATTCATGTCGCTTCCTCCCAAAAAGTCACGGTTTTAAACTAGCAAGAAGAAAAGAGTCGCCTCGGGATTAAAGATTTAAGAAGACATTTAGTTCAAAAATAAAAAGAATAAAATATAATGTCCAAAAATAAAAAGATTGTTTTTATTCATTAAACTAATATGGAATTTTCTTAAACTTCATTTGAACTACAAACGATCCTATAAATAACATAAAATGTAATTTTAGCAAACAGTATAACAAACGTAAATACAGATAAAATTAATTCCTACATTCCAGCTAAAAAACGCTGATCTCAGTAAAGAGTAATTTTCTACTCCGTTTGCGATTTGTTTAATATAGCAACATTGATAACTTTATATAACAAAATACGTATGATCATAGACAGTTTTAAATTCCCCATTTAACTCGGAAATTATTTAAATTGTATACTACGCGTAGTTGTTTTAGTATTAGAAAAATATTATAATTAACCTAATTCTGAATGCAATCGATAAACAAATATGGGTTATTTAATATATTTCAACCTGCAGTCCGTCAACAGCAAATTTATTTTAAAGTATTTCTCGATTAATAAATTAAGAATTGTTTCATTCCATCATTTTATTTTAGTAGGAATTCGCATTTCCTATTAATAAAAAAAGAGAAGAACACATGACTTTAAAGCCTTTTATAAATTTTGGCTTTTTTTTATCCTACTTGTTCCTTTGATAAAAATTTAAATAAAATTTATTTTAACGCATTTAAAAGTCTACAGCTTCAGAGTTATTAATAACAGTAACATACTAATTATGTGTCAGCTTCAAAAACATTTTTGAAAGAAGTAACATCATCGGACAATGAATCTGAATATCAATGAATAGCTTAAGAGTTGTTTCATACTAACAGTAAGTAACACAACATATAGTATGCAAACAATCAACAAGAAAAAACAGCAAATTTTAAAAAAAAATTAAAGTTTTTTAAAAAGGAAGCAAAATATAAAACTGGAATAAGAAAAAATAGTTTAATATTCATGCAATAAAATTAAAAGAACAAAAGAATCTTATTGTAAAAAGAAATGAAGTTAGAAAAATTACGACAATGTTTAAGATGCACGCCATCGCAGCAGCAAAACAAAAAAACAGAGGGCAATAGACAGATATACAAATAAAGCCAAAATTTAAAAAGGAAGGTAATGCAAGCAATCCTAGAGTAATTTGAAGTAAACGAAAAGCAAAAGACAAAACAAGGAATCCATTCTAGTTCACTTTTTCAAGGGCTAAGAACTATTCGAAATGGATTCAAAAGAATATTTGGGAAGTTTTCTGTAAGAAGCAAGCCTTACGCTAATAGCTCTGGTCTGAGAAGCTCTGTATTAGCCTAAGGCTTGCTTCTTACAGAAAATTTCCCAAATATTCTTTTGAATCCATTTCGAATAGTTCTTAGCCCTTGAAACAGTGAACTAGAATGGATTCCTTGTTTTGTTTTTTGCTTTTCGTTTACTTCAAATTACTCTAGGATTGCTTGCATTACCTTCCTTTTTTAATTTTGGCTTTATTTGTATATCTGTCTAACACAACATATTATGTTTTAAACTGAAATGTATGTTTAAAATGGATCGCTTCATCAGAAAAAATAATAAACAAAGATTCCGATGAAGTTATTTTATTTTAGTAAGAATTCCCATTTCTAATAAAAATAAAGAGAAACAAATATAATTTTGAAGCCTTCTATAAATTTTTGCTTTTCGAATATCCTGCTTGTAAATTTGATAAAAAACTGAAATAAAAATAACATTCATTTTGATACATTTAACAGGGAATATCTTAAGAGTTGTTTCTTAATAACAATAACATGCTTATTGTATGTCACCTTAAAACACATTTTTGAAAAAAATAACCATCAGACATTTCTCAAGCTACCTGTATAAATACAGCTAGCTTTACAGAAAAACACGATCTACAAAATCACTGTTTCTTTCAAAGCTCACTATTAATATTTCCAAACTCTCGAACAAAAGAAAAACAACACTTTAATCCTTACTATTACTTCTCTGAGGAATTAAATTTCGCAAGAAACTTCGGAAGTGTGAAAAAATATGTCTTCGGTTCAAGGCGTCTTTCTTTTACTTCGGAAAAACTTGAAATGCTATTTGAAAGAAAACCAGAAAAATGCTTCTTTTTTTTTTTTTTATCCCATCATCCTTTCTTTTTGTTCCACCGCCTTCATTTTTCTTCCGTAATCTTTTTCTTTTCAGTTGTATTCTTGGTTAGAATCTTTCTCCAAAGCGGGAGAATTAATTATATGGCTTACCTGAACAAAGAAACCATTTTTTATCATTTTCCTTTTTCAGGAGAATTTCTGTTTTTCAATTAGAAGTATAAATAGCATATAATTTTCTAGAACGTAGTAATTGATAGCTGAAAAAATCTGAACTTTGTTTTCCGTCAAGAAATACATCCATCTCAACATTTTTTTTCCGAATTAAGTCTAATGTTGGATATTTTTTTCTTTGAGAGAAATTCTCAATATTGTCAATTCGAATTTCTCTTATGGACGAGTTTTCTGTTTCGTTTATTTGGAGTAGTGTGTAACTTCCGCTATACCGACCCAATTCAGGTGCAATTCTTCGTCAATGGGAATCTTCAAAATTTCAACCCTCTATTTGAAGATGTTAATTAATGTTTAAATTAGAGTTTTTTAATGTTATGGCTTAAGAATACTTTGAAAAGCTCTCGATGTTTACTTAAAATAAGAGCCTCATTTTGTGAAAAGGCTCCCATAATTAATCGTTATCGCTCCTTTTGGCGACTTCTAAGGCTTGTTTGGCAGTTGAATTTTTCACCAAGCGATTTAACAGGTTGCAATCGTTACATTTGGAATTTAGCCGTTTGAAATAAAAAGAACTAAATGAACTCAAAGAACACAGAATTCAACTCTTTGTGTACTACAGAAAGAATCGGTTCAAACGTGGTGCTGGACACAGTATCCAAACGGATTTGGCGATTTTCTAAATCGGAGGGTTACCGGAAAATTGTCTGTGAATACATAATAAGCAAAACTGAAAATTCTTTTGCAATACGGACCGTTTCGTGTTTTGGTGTATGATAAAGAGAAACGAGAATAAATTTTCTCTTTCTCTTGATCATTTGGGTCCAAACCTTGACCAAGGTTTGCAAGGAGTCAAAACCACATGAGAAATCTTATATTATGATTTTAAGTTAACGCGTTCAAGTGCACACGAATTTATAGAGCTATTCACAATCGGTCAGTGTAGAGATTTGGTTTAAAACTCAAGAAATGTGAACTCTGTGTTTCATTCAGAAATTCGTCTATCTCTACAATTTTTTCCGAATCAAGATTAATGTTGCATAATTCTTTTTTAAGAGGAATTCTCAATATTCTCCCCTCGACTGTCTCGTATTATTATTAATAATAATCCACCCAGAGGGAACCGACCAAATAAGATTTACGAATAAACAAAAACACACTCAGGGTAAAAAAGAATTACACGAAGGAGAAAAAAATTGAATTAAGACAACAATTAACACACAGAGTATACTGAAAAAGTCTGCAATTAGTGTATTAACTGCTGACTGAAGCGAGAAAAGTTTTTCTAAATCAATGATAATATCATGCCTTCGTTCATGTAGGATCTTCATAATATTCATGAGTCGTATCGGGGATCTTTTATTTTGAACAATATTTGCACACCACTTCAAAAGGTTTTTAACACTGGGCAGCATAAAATGGAAGTCACTGGGCAGTCTGCTGCGTAACGCAACGATCGTGAAGATGGGTCACGAAGGGCCCATTTCCTATGATAAACTGATTCATTTTTTAATTGAATGAGGCTAGATTAATGTTAACCTGGCCCCATCGGGGGGACACCGCACACATGCGGATGAGAGGCTGCCGTATAAGTAAGCTAGCTCTCGGCAACCCGATGGTACATTACTGTGGTGTGGCTCTTGGGGCCCACTCCGTTGACAGGTCGTACCTCCGTAAGACGGGGAGTTGCTGCATGGGCACTTTGAAATGAGGGCTATTGTGCAGGAACCTCAGTGCCCGACGCTGTCGTGGCGGCCGGTCATTCAAATGTACCCGTATGCCTAGTAAAAGGTCGGGGTAATGACTTAGTGTGATTTAATGTTAACTTGGGGTACGGCAAGGAAAGTTCGCCGTCCCGTTTCCGAAAGGTTCTTCTCGTACTTCCATAATACGGAGCATTTCGTGTTGTGCTTTGATGTATAGTAAAAGATAAACAAGAATACATTTTGGATATCTTTCTCTCGGCTGAATGGGTCCAAATTTTGACACAGATCTGCAAATTTAGTATTAAGAGCACATGCCAAATTTCATTGGTACAGTTCATTCAGACTGCCACTTACGGTGTTCACAGACGTACATAATTTTAAAATTGGTTTCAAAAAAGTCTAAAACGTGGAGGCTCATCAAAATCTCGAAGTCGAATTGCTTGACAATTATAGTATTTCGTCGCTTTACAACCACCTCCATCCATCTAAATTTTTTGAAATTTCAAAGGGGAAGAAAATACTCAATTTTTCGCAACCAATAACGAATAATTCTGATTGTTTCACATCTGGTAGGGACATGTGGTTCTCGTGTTTATATCAGATGTTAAAAAATTCAGAAATATTAATTATTGGTTGCGAAAGATTGAGTATTTTCTTCCCCTTTGAAATTTCAAAATATTTAGATGGGTGGTTGTAAAACGACGATTTTTTGTTCTTTGTATACTTTGTATACGAGAAGGTAAAAAGATCGGTGTTATATAAGAATCTTCTTTCGTATCATAAACAATGCAGGAATGCGTTTCTCCCACGTGCTTTAAGGTAAAGAGTTTCCTAATAATTATCTCTAGAGCGTGCCAATATCACAGATACATGGTTTATTGTGGTCCGGAAATAGGCGGATTTTCTCTTTCTCAGATCCTAATTTCCGCAGTTTTCCAATGCAAATTCATTACCTTCCTCAGATTTTAATTTTAAGCAAATAAATCATTTTAAGATAATTTTCAAATATAACATGCTTGATATTATTAAAAAATATCGATCACTGTTTATCAAAATGTAATATGTCAAATGAGTCAATTGAATATCTAAAAATACTAAAAAACAAAATAAAAACCACAATTTTTATAAAAATCTACAAAAAAAATTATCAAGTTTTTAGTTAATGTATCCTTCACTAGATGGAGATAGGTGCGCACACCTATTTGCTAAGTTGACTTTTGTAACGGCGATCTTTCTTTTCTTCCACTCCACAGCTTTAGTAAGAGGCAAGAGATTTTAAGCTCTTCTTTTCATACTTTGTTTAAAAGTCTGTTTTGTTTTTAATTTCTTCTTCGTGGATAAATGTTTTTCTTTCCAATATATTCCGGGGTAGGTTCAGGCCTTAGAGGAAAATTAATCAGTTTAAATTCAGACCTTAAAGTCTTTTTCCGCTACAGAAAACCTATCCTGGTTTTGAATCTGCATGGAGGAATGGCCTCTGATGGCGTCATCCACCGGATTCTTACTCCTCATCGTTGTTTGTTATTATTTTTGTATTTTTAGCTCTTCACAATTAAAACTTCCCTTAATTCGTATTTATATCAAATGTGTCGAAACGTGTTATTGATGCAAAACATTTATGTATGTTGGAAGCACCTGCTCTCGTATTGTTGCATGTGATATGTCATTGTTGCATGTTGTAACAAAGTGCCATATGTCGTTACATCAAACTTTCGTATGCTTGGCTGCTTGTAGCTGCTGACGTACGACATTTTGATATGACATTGGCGATATAGAACAACCTTGAATATAGATGGCCTACATCGACACGGACTGTGAAATGTTATTTATTGCCATTAAACAAAAGTGCATGGAAAAACTTTTGGATCATAAAATGCCTCTCCAGGCTCTTTTGACATTGATTTTAGGGTTAATTTATTGAATGCATGGGCAGCTTAACAATTTTTTTTATATTCTAAGAACCCCATTCTTCCTGCTAACAGCACTTTTTCGCCAGACCTGTTATAATGCATGTTTCAGGTTCTAATCTAATATCTAATGTCTTAAACAAAAATTGTCTGCTTTGATACTCGTATGGAACTTTTAGTGGTTAGCAAAGAAAAATGCAAACGCTCGTTTCTCTGAAGTTAACCCTACCCCACCCCTTAAAAATGCAATGCAAGTTTAATTACCATTTTATCGCTAGCTATCCCTTGAAGGCCAAGATTTTATACAGTTTTGCAACTCATTTTAAAAATGCCTCCTAAATATTTTACTTATTTATACTGTAAAGTATCTCTTATACGTTTTTCATTTACATGTCGTTTATATATATATATCACAGCCCAGATTCATTCGTATTCATTGTAATTATAAAGTACTTCGTTTATACGACGCGACGCAAAGCTTCTGTTATTCTAAAATGTGGAAACTTCCTCATTTATAGCATGTGAACTGTGATAAAGATATCATGGCTTCGCAATTATTCACAATTGATGAATGAATAGAAGGTAAATTGTCTAGAGTATTTTTAGGCGATGATGAAGAAGTTATTCCACTTTTCTTTAAAGACGCAATGGACTCCATTGAAAAACTTCGAACTTATTTCTTTTGTCAAAAGAATAGTGAAAAAAAAACATTCAATGAACTTAATTCGATTAATAATGATGTACTTAAGTTCATAAAGTAAAACATTCAGTGAACTTAAGTACATCATTATTAATCGAATTAAGGTCATTGTATGCTTTTTTCACTATTGTATGCGAGTATTAAGTACATCATTATTAATCGA
>BGPR01026624.1:936-17947 GCA_013235015.1 Araneus ventricosus | reverse complement strand
AGAACATTTGCTCCCCTTAATTAGATGCCACCACCCAACTGATATATTTTTTCATTATTTCTATCTATTAATATGGTAAAGGATACTTGACGCATTTAAGCGTGACCAGTGATTTTTGTATTTAAAAATAATTGTTACGTTGACTTAATTACGGATTTAAATAGCGTACGGCCATGAAAGAGCCGAACGTTTGGCATGCGACGCCGAAAAAAGAAGGGGTTAACTTCCCGTTTAGAAGCAACACGAGGTGTATTTTAGGACGGACCTCGTAATTTTGAACCACCTTTCCAAACTTCAACGCCACACCAGAGGGAGAACATTTGCTCCCCCTACGTATGATTTAGTATGCAACAGGCCCTATACTGTGGAGGACATTTTTCCCAGGAGACCCTGGTAGGGAAAGGGTTAATGAGGAAATTCGAGCTAGTTATTAGAAAAAGTGCCATTTTGTAGTTGAAAAATTCAGTCGGAAATTCCATACAGATCTAGAATTTTAATATAAGAACCACATACCAAATTTCATCCATCTATTTCGTTCCGCTTTTTGAGTCATAACGCACCTACAAACGGACAGACAGATGCACATACAAGCGTTATTCCACAGGTCTAAAATGTCAAAATGCATCGATAGTCCAGTCAAGAAAGCCCAAAATGTGGGTGAACGAAACATTAAATCATATAGCTTTCAAAATTGATGCACATGTTCGTGAGGGGCCCCTGTTGAACATGCTAAAAATCCTCGGCCCTGGGGGGGGGGCTCGCGTCGCCATCTTGGATTCCATCCCCTTTTTCAGTTTTCCTTGAATATCTCAAAAATATTCAATTTTCAATCACACGCAGTACAACAAATTAAAGATTGTAAAATTCTCCACGTATACGTGCTTTTATTTTTCTTCTTGTTTTCATAGTTTCTGATATTTATTTATTTAATTGAAGAAAAGCATACTGCAGAGATAACTCCATTTACAGCGGGAAATGAAAAACAAACACACAAAGATCACGGTTGGTATCTACAAGTTGGAACACACCGATTTCATCGCCAATATGGTTACCTGGGGAATTGAGCGGATTAGTTCCATTGGCAACCCATCGGCTAGATTGCTTACGTCATGGCATGCGTTTCGCGTGATTTGAGTTGTTTACATACTACGCGGATTTTTAAATAACTTAAAATATTTATTAAATATTTAATTAAATAATAAAATGTATTTTAATTAGTATGAATTCAATTAGTAAAAAAATTACAAATAGAACTTGGGTTTATTTAGTGATTATATATTTTTCCGATCATATAATTGAGAGATTTTTCTTTGCCTTATAATAAAAATCGTTTGCATGGAATTTTTGAAGTTGTACTTGTTTTGAACGCTACTAAGGGCAAATGTTCTGCTGCTTCATTAGAGTAATTAAAAAAAACCGATTCCATACATTCACTAAGCTAGCGAAGCTACTAGGATCCCACTTTGCTGAAAGCGAAGCCGCTGATGTTTTTTTAAGTTAAAAAAATTTGCCCGTTGCCCACTTCAGATGCCGCAGGCATCGCGAGCGCAATTTTTCCTGCTTCATTAAAATAATTTAAAGTAACAGATTCCGTACATTCAATGAGTTAGGAAAGCTAGTAGTTCTGTTGAAAATCAACATTTAAAACGGGAGAGAGTGCAACGACAAACCACAAACGCAATTGGTTCGAAAAAAGATGAAACGATTACCTTTTAACTGTGACCGATGTACGTTTGTTTACCATAGCATCCATCTTGCTTTGGCGACTTGGCGCGATGGCGCCGTTTTAATAAGAGTGTGTTCCAACTTGTAGATTTCAACCAAGATCACAATGAGTTAATCACAAAGATATTAAAAAACGCATTAAAAAATAAAAGGTTGAATACAGAGAATATAAAAGTTCAAAATACAAAACCAAAAAAATTTTGCAAACGCATAAATAATATTAAACGAAAACACACAATCACAGAAACGTTAAAAGACACACTAGGATTCTGAAAGTCGTATGCTATCATATTGTTATAACGAAACACACTTAGCAGAAATTGCAGAGAAAAGCTGGAATTGAAAGTACTTATTCACGTCACACTGCTGCAGCGAAATTTACGATGTACGTTATAAATTGTAGATTTTTAGAATCACACTCGGCAAAACGTTGAAAAGTTGAAGTAACGATGAGTGTAGAACACATACTCTAAATTGCAGAATATTGGAATTCACACATCAGCACGTTAAAGAGGTAAAAAGACGATGGATGATAAATGCAGACTTTAAATCACCATTGCAGATTTTTGCAAATGTAGAATACATTCTTTTATTCTGTTCAGTGATGTATTCGAATGAATCAGTCACTGCACTTCCTTTGTGACATTCCTTTTTATCACAAATAGTTTCGGAAACACACTGTCGCACACACACTCATTTTTTCGTTGCACCTCTTAACATCATTGTTTCATAAAAAAAAAAAGTCTTTTCTCAAGTTACATCCAAGAAGTAGAAGAATACGGCATCAGATTCAAACACCTTTCAAGAAAAAAGTAACAGAAAAAGCATTTTGGGACAGGCCCCGAGAGGCCATAACGGCCCTTGGGCCACCAGCTGCAAAAACACCGACAGCTCTTTTCAATGCACAAATTCAAAAAGGACAAAGAAAAACCGCTTCCAGACAAAGACGCCACAGTTTGTTTACACAGAAATTCCTCCGCGAAACAAGATGGCGGGTAAATAATCCCATTGGAAAAATTTGATTTATAATTTAATAAAGTTAAGAAATTAGAGGAAACAACAACAAAAGTTAAGACAATTAATATTTAAGTTGATTACCAAGTGAATGATTAAGAAAAATTTAGATTTTTAGTAAAACTGCCAAAAATTACCGTTTGAATTTCAAAACTAGCCTGAGATGCCACACGATAATAACTAAACTTTTGTGGCAAAGATTTAAATGTTTAAAAATACTGAGAAAACCGAAAAATGATGTAGATGCATTTTTTTGTAATCTAACACATATTAATATCATAAAAATACATTGATAAAAATTTAAAACATTTCAAACCACTTCAAAAAAATATTAAAAAGTTAAATATACAAAAGCACCAAAGTTTAAAAGTTTCAAGAAGAAAATGTACACGAGAGATATAGATCAATTGCAGAGCACAAAAATTGATGTAGACCCATATAAAAATACTAAAAAACGGTTGAATACATACGAACACAGAAAATTAAAACACGTAAAAATCTTAAAAATTAAATAAAGTCGAGTGTAAAAAGGCAAAGATATATTTTTAAAAAACTAAAAAAGGGAGATGAAATCCAAGATGGTAGCAGGCTTTGAAACACCTTATCTAGGAAACTTTTAAATCTAGAAGAAAAATGAAAGCATTTATTTGTAGAGAATTTTACGTTCTTTAGTTTATTGATTACATATAATTTGAAAATAGAATATTTTTCGGGATATTAAAAAAAAACAAAAAAGGGGATGAAATCCATTATGGGGGCAAATTTTGAGACCTATCATCCCGGAAACAATTTTAGCTAGAAGAAAAATAAAAGTATATATTTGAAGTAAATTTTACGCTCTTTAAATTGTAGTTTGATGTATCAAGTGTACTTTAAAAATTGAATGGTTTTAGCGATATTCAAGAAAAACTAGAAGAGTGAGGATGAAATGCAAGATGGCGGCGCGCGCCCCCCCCCCCTCCCAGGACCGAAGACTTTAATTTCGTTCAACAGAAGCCCCTCGCAAACATGTGTACTGATTTTCAAAACTATACGATTTACTGTTTTCTTCAAATCCTTCGTGATATGCATTCGATGAATAAATATCAAAATTAATCTGAAACCGAAAGATTCGAGATCATATCTTCTGACAATTATAATAATTTCTTTTTTACACTGAAGAGCCAAAACATTATTACCACCTACTCAATAACGCGTTGCCCCTCCTTTGGCTTTCAAAACAGCTGCAACTCGCCTGGGCATAGATGTCACAAGTTCGGACATGTTAGTGTTTGAGCTCTGAGCTGCCACTCCATGACATCCCAAATTTGCATTATCGGATTAAGATCCGCCGAGTTAGGTGGCCAGGACATTAAGTTGAATTCATCTATATGCTCCTCGAACCACTCCAACACAATCCGAGCCTTGTGACATGGGGCGTTGTCCTGCTGAAAGATTCCATTTCCAGTTGGGAAGACAATGTAAGGGTGAAACTGATCCGCAGTGATGTTCAGATAGTTGGCAGCTTTCATGGTCTATACTACCACAACTACTGGTCCCAGAGCTGCCCATGAGAACGTCCTCCAAAGCATAATACCGCCACCACCAGCCTGTGTATGACCTGCTGTACAAGAGGGGAGCAACTGTTCGCTTGGCAGACTGCGTACCCTGACACGACCATCGACGTGATGAATGAGAAATCAGGATTCATCCGACCAGGCAACTCTCTTCCGCTCATCCATGGTCCAGACTCGATGTTCCCGGGCCCAATGTAGGCGTAGTCGATGTTGACGCTTGGTCAACAGAGGCACACGAGTGGGATGTCTCCTGCACAGTCCCATATCCAACAGTGTCCGCTGAACTGTGTGTTCCGAAACACTTGCGCTTGGACCTGCCTTGTATTGGGTTGTCAGCTTAGCCACTGTCTGGCGTCGATTTTGCTTTAGTAAGCGGGACAGTCTCCGATATCATTTTTCTTTGATGAGGCGTGGACGACCAACACCTTGGCGTCTACTGCTGGTGTCACCGTCATTTATCCACTTTGCATGAATACTAACAACGGCAGATTGTGAACAACCTACCAGTCGTGCAGTTTCGGTGATACTCGTTCCGAGTCTTCGGGCCATTACGATCTGCCCTCTATCTAATTTGCTTAGATCAGCAGCCTTTCCCCTCACTCGCAAAAGTAAGTGCAAGAATTATTACTTACCTTCTCCAGCAGCAGTTAAATACCATTCTCACTTAACCACGTGTTCTCCACGTCATCTAGACAAGTTCATTGAAAAATGTGGGGATGGTCATAATGTTTTGGCTCGTCAGTATATATACTTCGTACACAGGAGATTAAAAATGTTACTTTGGTTACTTGTAGAAATGTTAATGTAAAATGTTCTCTGAAATATCTGCACCGTAATTTGATCATACAGCAGCACACAGTATCTCTTATACAATATCAATTGCTGGAGCAAATTTTGCCATTTTTCGTTCGGTTACCAATTGGTATAAGTATTTCCAATATACTTATCTGAATGATTTTAGTGTTGATAACTTTGAAAGAATGTAGGAAAATACATTTTCTCTTGTAAAAAAGTAAGAAAACCGCCCTTTGAGACTTTTATTGTTATTGTTTTGCCATATTCCGCTATGTCTGTCAAAGATTTTCTTCCTCACGAAAAATTCTCGGCGATGTTTATTCGAATTTTTATTTCTTTAAGCTTTAGAATGGAAAATCAAATTTAAAATGCTCGACATAAAATTTGAACGAAATATTTAAAAAACTTTTAACATAAAATAATTTTTTTCCTTCCTTTCTAAAGCGAATACAGCTTTTTCTCTTTATGAAGAAAAAGTTTGAAAGAAACTTTAAAGCATTTGGGATTTTTTTAGATTGTTGAAAGACCACCTTTAAAAAGTAAATTTTACACATTTTTGCATTTTTTAGAAGACCACAGCTTTATTGCTGTTTTTCAAAAGAATAATGTGGAATTAAGTATGCAATTATGTTTGCGTTTGTCAAATATTTGCCGATTTTTTTTATATATAAGCAAAAGAAATTAAAAAATACCGTAATTCACAACGGTTCTTATGCATTTTAACATTTTAAATCTTTCAGAAAACTTACAATTTTTGCAAAATGCATATAAAAAAGGTAATATGCAGAAAATAACTTAAGATATATTTCTTTGGGAAGTTTTCTTTTTGTTTAATATTTCAGGAAAGTTTTGCAAAAAAGATAATATTTGTCAAATAAAAAAGTTTAAATATCTTTTAGTCTTGCTTATTAGGTAGATGGTTTTTGAAATGTTTGTTTTAGAATTTTCGTTGAAAGTCTTAAAAGAAACATTTATTTTATTAAATATACATGGACCTTTTCTCTTGTTTCTAAGAGAGTGATATCTGGTTCGCCTCGCAATGAAAGTTCAAAGGTGATCGATTAAAAAAATGTTTTTTTTTCTCTAAAGTATGCGATGGACGTTCCGAAAGTAAGTTTCGTCAAACTTTTTCACAAGGAAGCTTTATTACAAACAAAAACATACAATCGCATAATAAAATACAAGCTTTTTGGCTATTTTCCCGCAAATTAACCACCGACATTGATACATTTGTCGTAAGGTGAAATCAATTTCTAGAAACCATCCTGGTAAAAATCGGTGACTAGCGAGCGAAGGTAGTTCTTCACAGCCTGCCGCACCTCTTCATTGGTTCAGGAGTGACGTCCTGATAGTGGTGACCTGATAGTAAATGCAGGAAAAAAGTGAAGATGGGTACGAAAGGACCTCTCGCTGATCACATGACTTCAAGAATGGCAATAAGCATCGAGGGGTTTTGTTCTTGGACGCTAATGCAAGACCCCACACAGCAAGGGACACAAAATAGCACGTTCGTCGCCTGCGATGAGAAAGTTGGATCACTCGGCCTACAGGCCCGATCTTGCCCCATCAGGCTTCCATCCTTTTTCCTGCATTGAAGTCGGCACTATCGGGACATCACTCCCGAAGCAATGAAGAGGTGCGGCAGGCTGTGAAGAACTACCTTCGCTCGCTAGTCACCGATTTTTACCAGGATGGTTTCTAGAAATTGATTTCATGGCACGAAAAATGTATAATGTCGGTGGCGAATATGTGGAAAAATAGTCAAAAGTTTGTATTTTGTTATGCCATTGTATGTTTCGGATTGTAATCAGTCTACCTTGTGGAAAAGTATGACGAAACTTACTTTCGAACTTTACTCGTATTTCAAAATCTATTGTAAGACTGAGGGATAAAAATGGATCGCAAATTCATAGCGAGAAGTCTTATTCAGCTAAACTGATTGAGAAATAATATTTAAGCCCCGATAGTACTACAGAAAGAGGCAGGAAAAAATAAACCTTATCCGAAGAACAAATTGCTATCTCGACTTCTCACTGACACAGACAACTTCCGAATTATTTATTTTGGCGATTGATCTCTTCTGCCAGAGAGTATATATAGAGCGGTCATAAATTATTGGTCCCATTTCAAATATTAATAAAGAAACTAATAATATTACAACTGCCTTTTTTCATTTAAATGAGAGAGGAAAAAACAGTTTTTTTCCCCAGATAGGTGGCGTACCATACAGGTGTTCTAAATTTGCTACAGTGAAGGGTTTCTGTACGCAATGGCTACCGATGAGCAGAAGCCGATGCGCGTTTTCTGGTTTTCTTTTTCAGTTTTTCTTGAATATCTCGAAAACTATTAATCAGTTTTCGAATTACAATTGATTTAACAAACTAAGGAGCATAAAATTTCCTACAAATACATGCTTTTATTTTTCTTCTAGCTTTAATAGTTTCGTAGATAATGGCTCTCAAAAATGGGAGATGTCCAATAATTTACGACCACCTGGATCGCCGTAACGGCACGTTACCTATCTAAAAAAGCTTTTTAAAATGTGCTCTCATTAAAAAAACCATAGTTGTGACATTATTCGTTTTTTAAAATTAATTTTTGAAATAGGTCCAATAATTTATGACCGGTCATCTGGGAGTCATTTGTACAAGTGTTTTTTTTATCAGGCCACTGATCCATCGCCTTTGGCTCTGAACATCAATGCCATAGTTCTTGGAATAGATAGTATCTATTATTATATATTATTGAAAATGACTAAATTACATTGCTAAATTAATACTGTGATGAAGTCGAATCGAGAATGAATCGTTAAAACACAAGATTTTAGTATTTAGAGGAGAGTGGTGTAAAACCGGGTAGTAGGGTAAAACATGGTAGTTGGGTAAAACCGACAGCCCTCGATTCTGGTGCTATAGTTTTCCTATCTAGTAGACATATACTGAATAAATAGGTAATAAATATAATACTCTACTACTTAAGAAAAAGGAACAGTCATAGTGGCGTGTTGTAGGTATTGAATTCACTGCATCTGTGATGGTTTATTTGTTTTAAGACGTCAACTCTCTAATGTTCGTTTGATTTTAAACTATCCTTACTTAAAAATCATTACATTTTTAAAAAACATTTTTAGTCCAGCTTATTATATGTTTACTAAGGATTTATACCTTATCAAAAAATGAGGGTTTACTTCAATAATTGCACTGTTCTATTTCGTTTTCTGTAACCTCTGCACTCGGGGTAAAACCGGGTACTCCAAATGGCGTAATACCGGGACAATCAGTATGATGATTTTCCCACTGGAGACGATAAAAAGTACATCAAACTTGGATTATTTATATTTTAATGACGTATTTTCTAATTTAAATAAAGAAGAAGGGTGAATGCAATGTTAAAATTGTCTTAGCTCTGTCCACGAAAACTGAGAATGCAACTGCTTTAAATGTGAATTTTGCAACTAATATCTTAAATTGACATATAAAGTAAAAATGATAGCAATTTTCCTACTGAAAATCGAGTTTTCTTAATCTCCCATAATTTAAAAGGTGTACCCAATTTTACCCCACTAGTGGGGTAAAACTGGATAGTTTGAACCTTTTTATGAAAGAATCATTGATAAATATTAGTATTAAATTAATGTTATTATAATAATAAATAAATAAATATTAGTATTAAATTGATGTATATTAGGGATGGCGGTTTTTGAAGAAAAAAACGGCTTTCGGTTTTTTTTAAAGCAACGTTTGTGGACATAATTATTAATTAATAATAATATACATTAAGTAAGTATTATTACAATAATGAATTAATGTAAGAAGTAATGATTATAAATAAGCAATTAATACAATATGTAATAATAATAAATGAGTAATTATTGCAATAAGTAGGTATTATAGACAATTTTTTTATTAACATTGTGTTCATAAGAAATTAATTCATTGGCCAATTTTTATCATCTAATCTGCTCATAAAGACTCTTTCAGCAATGTGTTGATCCGTGATTCGACACCTCTCATCGGATACAACATCATTCAACGCAGATACTAATATTTCGGACGTTTCAAAACTTCCGACTGAAGATAAATATTTTTTGGCTACAAAAACAGACGCCGTTTGCAGACAAAATTTTTTATTAGTATTGTTTCTGAAGGAAATAAATCCATTGGCCAACGTTTATTTGTTCATATAGACTCTTTCAGTAATCCGCCAACCAACAGACGCCTCGAGGAAGAGGTTGTCGGTGATTGGCCTAAGATGATGCAATTCAAAGCTTTATAACTTGGTAAATTTTAGTCTAGTCGAATCTAAAATCAAGCCTATCTTCCGACACGGTTTTTGGATTTAAAAAAATAACCGGTTTAAACCATGCAAAAAATAACCGAAAAAACCGATTAACTGAAACAAAAAAACCAGTTTTCGGTTTAAACCGGTAGACTTTTCCCATCAATAATGCATATGCCTGCCTCTAACGGTTTAGAAATCAGTTATTTAGCCACCATCAGAGTGAACACCATGTATATGTATAACAGGAATTTGTTAATCATGTATTAAAGTTAAGATTGAAATCCTCACATTGAATTAACCACCGATCAAAAATTTTAATTTCATATCATCTCACGAAATTCCCCAAACAGAATCTCAGCACCCAATCATACGGACTGGTGGACGCAAATTAATCTGCTATTTGAAAACTACATTTTAAACAGGGCCTGCCCTGCACTGGGCTGACAGGGGGAACTGCGAAACAGGTAGTTTCAGGCGATATTGCGAGGGAGAATTGGGATTGTCAATTGAACCCTAATTAAATAGCCGGGCAGATGCGGGCCTCGGATGAAAGTAGTCGTCTTCAGAAAGGAGGGGTGGACTAGGGGGTGGTTCGACAAAATCGATATACGGCCCGGAGAATCCTTTATAAACTTTCTCCAACAGTTTGTCGCCTTCAAAATTATGCACGGTTGGTACGGTTGAAATGTTTGGGATTGGAAAACACAGGCGTTTCAATGAAGTGCGTATTAGAAAGTTATAATGGAACAGGGCTATGTTTGTTTGAATTTTAACATTGTGAAGGTAGTTGTAGGGTAAATAGAAACTTTCTGGTGTTCTGATTTATTTGACCGTGAAATGATTGCAAATGCTTTATTAGAATTCTGTGAATTAGATGTGGGTTGAAATAATTAATACACGCTCTGTTTGCACTCTCATGAGAGTTACATGGTTGTTTCTTTGTTCACAGAGTTGTGTATTTGGACGTAAGGTAAATAGTAACTTTCTGGTGCTCTGATTTATTTGACCATAGAATGATTCTGGATAGATTATAAGGGTTCTCTGAATTAGATGTGGGATGAAATAATTAAGACGTGATATTTTGTATTCATAGCAATGCTCTTTGTTCACAGTTTATGAGACGCCGTGGTCGACTGGTAGAGTTTTGACTACAGGATCGTTAGATCGCAAGGGGGCACGGTGGTCTAGTGGTAAGGTCTAAGAGTTGGAAAGCTCCAGGTTCGACATCCGATTCCACCAAAGATCCGCCATGGTTGTGACTATAGCGCAACTTATATCAGACGTCGAAGATCGAACGCTCTCCCCCTGATATGTTATGAAAGTAGGGAATAAGGATGGCGACCAACGGTTTACGAACCGTTCGTGATTAGCTTGCAGAGAACTAAAATCCTCTTTAACACGTCTGAAGCAGCTGTTTTGTTAGTAGTTCGAGCACTGTTCGTGAACAGCTCGCGGAGAACCAAAAACCTCGTCTACACCTGCGGACCAGTCGCTTTGTGAGCAGTTCGTGAACAACTCGAGTCGAACCAAGATTTTCGTTCATATCTGCGAACCAGCTGCTTTGTGAGTGGTTCACGAACAACTCGAGTCGAATCAAGATTCTCGTCCATATCTGCGAGCCAGCTGCTTTGTGAGCGGTTCATGAAGATCTCGCGTCGAACCAAGATTCTTGTCCATATCTGCGAACCAGCTGCTTTGTGAGCGGTTCATGAACAACTCGAGTCGAACCAAGATTCTCGTTCATATCTGCGAACTAGTTGCTCGCGAGATTTTTCCTAACCTTTCGGTTTGCAAGTGTATATGTTACGGTCAATGTGGATAATCGGTTATTCTGGATAACAACCGGCTAAAATTGCAAATCATTTACCACTTGAACCGGTTGTTATCCTGAATAACCGAATATCCACATTGACCGTAACATATACACGCCTTCACATTCAAACATGAATACAAGACTGCTTCCAATTTAAAGCGACTCGTCTCTGTAAATGTTGTTACTCAGCGGTATGATGTTTTCAGCGAGTAAAACCAATATCAGGGTTATTTTTTTCCCCAGATGAATGCAAATAGATTTGTGAAATAACTTCAGCTCTCAATAAAACAACAAATTTAATGATTTTTAAGAAATTTATTGCTGGAATTTTATGTATTTTAGAGTAATTTCTTTTTTATCTTTCACTCTAAAAAATAATTCTCATTATTTTTAGAATTTTATGTTCCAAATAGAATTGCATTATTTTAGCGTGAAAAATCAAAGATACGTTATTTTAATTGATTTACACTGAAAATATAAGATGTTTCCATATTTTTAAAGTGTAAAAGTGAATCAATTATTTTTTGCGTTTTTGCTCTTTGTGTTTTTGTGTTTTGTGTTTTTGCTCTTAATCTTTTTGTGTTCTGTGTTTTTAATGTTAAGCTTTTTATGTTTTTGCTCTTTGCGTTTTGTGTTTTCCTCTTAATATTCTTGTGCTTTGTGTTTTTGCTCTTTATCCTTTTCTTTGGTGTTATTGTTATAAACGATCATTTTAAATTGTTTTGTTCACTCTTGGGGTTCTTTGAAAATTCTTTTTAAAGCAGTTCATTTCTTTTGTTTTATGTTTGCCCTCCGGCATATGAAAGGTCTTACACCCTCTTGGGTAGGCCGGGGAGGGGCGGGTTGTAAATAAATAAATAAAAACTGGCATGACAGTGGTAACTCCCTATGAGCCTTACTGTTATGCTTATCCAACTTCCTCTGTAACAAAAGTTGATTTGATTAATTCTTCCAAAATAGCTTTGTTTCTGGATTTTCTAACGAAATATATGTCCTCGCCTTAATCTTCTAGAATTTAACAACTCAGCACATGCAAAATAAAAAAAATCATCGCATTACACGTGAAAACATTTAGTGCTCTTAAAAATTAAAATCTTTTTCAGAATACCATTTTTATAACCAGCCATTCTTAAAGTATTTGAAAGAGAACTAAGCTCTAGATGAACATAAAATCAACTTTTACTTCCTCTGTTAAGTTAATCTCTAACACGGGAGTACAAAAAAACAGTTTAGTTAAGCGCTTACAGGAGCTTCGTTTTTTCAAAAGTGCTCTCAGTATTTTTAAGACTTCTGAGAGAGAATCTTGCCTAATTAAAAGTTGCGTAGAATTAATCTTGAGATTTAAGAATAGCCACGTTTAGAACTCTAAATGTTGCATAAAAGAGCGAACCATAAAAATTTGACCTAGAAGTTTATATGTAGTTAAAATTAAAGTTTAACTTAGTTTATATGCTGCGAGTGTCATAATTTAGATTAACAAATACGCTTACGCGACGAAAATGCTCACTTAACCAGTTAAAGCCCATAAATTTCAGTAAAATTTTATTGTTATGTTTAAATTGTCAAGAGTAAGATAACTGTGAATTAAAATTAAATTAAAAACTTTTCTGTTTCTTTTTTCATTTTTTAAGAAAATCATCAAAATAAAAATATATAAATAATTATATAAATTATTATTTAATAATTATTTATATAATTACTTATAAATAATTAAAAAAAATAATTTATAATAATAATAATTTATAATTTTATAATATAATAATTAAAAAATAAATAATAAATAATTATTAATAAAAATTTATATATAATTATAATTGAAATTATAAATAATTAAATATTTTTTTTTAAAAATTTATAGATAAAAGATTTTCAAAATATAGTAAAATATGAAAAAATAATGATTACCTTCGAATTCCTTGCATTGTCTCGGAAAATAAATAAAATGAAACAACAATAACGAAACAAAAACAAAATTCAAAATAGCGCCACTTTGACTCCAAGATCTGGCTGTTTTTAAATATTTATATCGAGTTGATTTTACAAAAATAAATGCAACTTTTATTTAGGTAATCTGTATTTATTAGCTTCATACTAAACAAAGATTACATAAACAAAAATTGCATTTTACCCTTTCAGAGGCACAAGCAATTTATTTTTTTTCTCGCAAAAACAATGTTAATGACTGTATAAATCCATTAGGGGAAAAATAGATTGGTGCTGCCATCTATCGTCTTTATGAGATACTGAAAACGCATTTTTCAAATAAATCGCCAAAAGACTACCGTCTGGATAAGAAAAAATCTCATAAAAAAGTGGTTCCGACGAGAAAGGGTTAATTTATAAAACAACGATATAAGTACGTAATACCATGTACAATATAAGTATTTCCTGCATACGCGCGCCTGCTGAAAGGTTAAGATAGAACTGACTAGCATTCCTTCTTTGGATAGCTATGTGGTAAGTTATTTTGATTGGTAATAGTTAATTAAACCTATAAATAATTTTTTATAACAGTCAGAGATAATTATCAATCAGTAAATGAAAACCAAAGCGATGTATCATTAAGTCTAGTAAAGTAATCCCGAATATCATTTTACCGTAAATAAAAGGAACTGTTATATTTGAATGTTGTACCAGACATCTATCAATTGAGGTCATTGAACAGGTGCATTCATTTTTAAATGAAATCAGCGAATTTTTCAGAGAAGGATAAGTATACAATTTTTGTTTTGTAAAAATTTCAACTGAAATGTTGTGGATTGTCCCATTTGGCGAGTTATCTCTTGAAAATAATTATATCGTAGAGTTTTGTGTCGCTTTTAGATACCACGACTAATGGATTGTTAAATCGGCGGTTATGCTACCTCTCGTATCTTTTTCCTTTGTGTCATATTGAATTGCTTCTGATTGTAGTGAACTTTTTCTCCTTATTCTGTTGGAAACTAATAAATTTTTGAATTTAAAGTTTAAAAAAATTAAAATTAAGATTGGAAGAAACTATTTTCAGGTGTGTCAATATTTGAATATTTGATTTGTGTATGAAGTTTATGACTATGCTCCCATCAGGTAAATTTAAAAATCTACTATCTGAAGTTTATTGATTCAAAGATTAAGCCACTGGGATTTCAATTTCGAAGTTGCCTAATAGTTATGGTATACGTACCAGCCAGTAATTAGAGGTAAGAAATCTGATACAGCATTTGTATCTTCTATAATGAAACGATTAATTTCAATCAAAAATTAAATCCTTTAATTGAAATATAATACACTGTTCTGATTTAAATCGAAAATGAAATTATTTTATCAAATATTCAAAAATTAAAAATGTCAAACATGCACCATTACACATTGTAGATTAATTTATTCAGACACGTTCTGACAACAGCCTGATATTGCTTTGTCGTTATTGACTAACATTGACGAATCTTATAAAAGTTTGGAAGAAAATGGCTATGCCATTTGCTTTCATTTTTGTCCCGTGACTAAAATGGACGAAAATGGCTATGCCATTTGCTTTCATTTTTGTCCCGTGACTAAAATGGACAAAAATGACTGTGCCATTTGCTTTCATTTTTGTCCCGTGACTAAAATGGACAAAAATGACTGTGCCATTTGCTTCCATTTTAGTCCCGTGACTAAAATGGACGAAAATGGCTATTCCATTTGCTTTCATTTTAGTCCCGTGACTAATATGGAAGCAATTGACATCTCAATTTTCATTAGTTAATGCTTCGTTAAAAGAAAGAAAGCCCATACAAACAATTTCACATACATAAACCGATGGCCTTTTCTCGAAAATGAAAGACTTCATTATCTTGCGTGACTTTGTCGAAATTCTTCTGCTATACAGAAAATAAAAAATGACAACACATTGCTAACATTCAAAAATGAATTCGTTATTTGAATTATATTCATACGCAACACACGCTACAAACAAGAGGTTTTCCCTCGGCATAGCATCTACAGTAACAGTCACTGTTAATACTTAATGGAAGTATAAAGTTTTGTGACAACTGTGACAAAATCTTGATTCCCTACGTTTACATAAATGTAAAAGTTACGAAATATAGATATGGTCTTCTGGGTTTGCTAAAAATTGCTAATTCACTCTTTATTAGGAAATATCATCTTTAAGTTTAAGACGGATATTATTTAATTCTGAGAGATGCATATTCCCAATAGGCAAAATTAAATTCAACAATTATGTTCCCGAATTAACACTAATTCGCAATTTTTTTCTACGAAAACTGCATATTGTGTGAGATATCTTGGCAACTTCTGGGATTTCGATTCCTTTCTTACGGATGAATGTTTCTTCACGATGTTTTCGAACTCTAAGTCAAACATTAAAATTAGGGAAATTCTTGCCGTTAAAGAACAGTATTTGTGGCTATTGTGGAGTGTTAATCCAGAGAGTAATCACGGATTAAATAACTAAAAGTTGTCCTCTTTTGGGATTTGATAGATATTGGGATTAGAGAGTACTCACGGATGAAATAACGAAAAGTTGTTTTCTTTTGGGATTTGAGAGATATTGGGATCTTCTTCAATTGTAAGATAAAAGTTTAAGAATTAGAGATGTTGTTGCACATAAAAGTTAATCAGTACTCATCAATGTCATGAACTTTCGATAAAAAATCAGTTTCTAAATATCACTTGAATACATTAAATTTAATATTATACGTATAATACTAGCCGTTGTACCCTCTGCTCCACACGCGTTTATCTGTTCCATACATACATGGACCCACTGAATATGCAAAATGCAATCTGTGATATGGAGCTAAAATTCAAATTACCTCATAATATTTCTTTATAAACAAAACTGGCACTTTTTCCTCCTAGTGCCAAGGCAATTTATCTTTGTGATTGAAATGTAATGCGATTTAAAGAGATACGGTTACTCTTTTCAACAGACGACTCTCCTTCCCCTAGTATGGACACTCTTTCTCTGTTATTCGCCAATCTAACTTCTCTTTCCTCTTAATTTTCATCATCTCGCAACAAACGAAGCCTTTTTGCATTTGATCTGCACCGGCCAAAATTGGAATTTCGTTTTTTAGGCATGAGGAGATTTTGAAACCAGTCGCAAATCTTTAAAATAGCCATTTAAAATGAGATGTAAACAAACAGAAATTCAGCGCATGAGCAAAGCACAGCTCCTGCTGATTTGCGCAAGCGCGGTTCGAGGATGATATTTTACGCATGCGTGGATCGAGGTTGGATTGGATTTAATTATTTAACTCCCTTTTTGATCTTGAAAAGCGTCGATAAATGTCCTACAGGAATGGTACAAATACCTCCGATAAACATTTGGTATTTCTCGACTTATAAATGTTCACACATACAGACGCTTTAAGGGGAGATTTAAACAGACATGAATACCGCGCATACGCAAAGCACAGATACTGCTACTTTGCGCATGCGCGGATCTAAAATCGCAATTATTAAACTCTCTTTTTGATCTTTATATGCGTTTAATATACTAAAAACTTCCTCGATAAATGTCCTACAGGAATGGTACAAATATCTCCAATATCAGTTTAGTATTTCTCGAGTTTTAAGCGTTCACACATACAGACGCTTTAAGGGGAGATTTAAAAAGACATGAATACCGCGCATACGCAAAGCACAGATACTGCTACTTTGCGCATGCGCGGATCTAAAATCGCAATTATTAAACTCTCTTTTTGATCTTTATATGCGTTTAATATACTACAACCTTCCTCGATAAATGTCCTACAGGAATGGTACAAATACCTCTAATAAACATTTGGTATTTCTCGACTTATAAATGTTCACACATACAGACGCTTTAAGGGGAGAT
>BGPR01026623.1:0-21378 GCA_013235015.1 Araneus ventricosus | reverse complement strand
AAGTCTGTTCTTTATCTAACTTTGAATATCTTATCGCTTAAAGATTTTTTAAATAATTCTATTTTTTGTATTTTATGCTTTATTAAATAGTGACCAAATTGTCTTAAATTTCTGGTGTGTGAATGAGAATTTGTTATGCCAAAAGAGGAAAAAGCAGGAGATGAAATGTTCTTTTCCTTTCCCTGCCCAGTGGATCTTCGTTTTTCCGCGAAGCATGGCCCCGTCAAAAAATGCTGAGTCACGCGGCAGTGAAAATACGAGTGGATGACGACATTTTGCTGAGGTGACGAAATATCTATCCTGAACTTTGGGAACGTTCGAGAGGAAGTGACGTCAAGTTGCAGTGGAAAGCGGCCTTTTGCTTGGAGGGGAAGGCAGACGGAGTGATTTTTTCGCTGGAGATCATGAAGGAGTGAACGGACTTTGGAGAGGTCGTTAGTCTGTCCCCAGCGAAGAGGATTTTTTTTTCGTTGGGAGATGACGCGGCGATAGTGGGATCCGACGACTCAGGTATGTCGATGAGATGATTTCCCCTGCCAGAAGGTGCTACCTTGAGGCTGCTGCAGAGCCTCAGTGATAAGCACATTTCTGAATTTTTCTATTATTTCTCCTTTTCAAATGAACATTAGAAGGTTTGTAAGAGACAGGGAAGTGTAGATTTGAATTTTTTGTGTCAATATTGAAAGGATGAAAAGTAAGCTGACCTCTGAGCTGAAGCAGTTTTTTACAAGATTATTAAGACGACGTGAAGAAATCGAGTGAACTCTGTTGCTGTAAAGGCAAAAGAACTAAATCTAGTGAATCAGTTTTAGAGCAATACGTAACTGAACGAAGTAATGAATGAGTGTTTTGATTAAACGCATTTTGAAGAAGGAAAAATAATTGAAGTTAATAATTAAAAATTTAGTTGTTAATTTAATTTGAATGTTGTGGGACAACACAACAAAATGTTGTGTAATTATCAGTCTTGATTTTCTAAATTTCACCTTCAAATGATAATTTACTGATATATTACATCTGAACTAGAAAATATGAATTCGTTTTTTATTACATTGTCGTTTTTAGAATATTTGCTGACCGGATTCCCGATAATTCAATGTTTTATAAAAATAATCGTCTAGTAAAAGGCATTCCGTAACCGAAATAATACAAAAAACAGTTTCGATTTATTTTTGTAATTTTATATAAGCACAGATTGAATATTGTTAGCTCCATAAAATGGCCGAATTTATGCCGATGTGAATTAACTTGATTTGCATCCAAAATTATGTCATTATTTTAATTTAATTAGAAATCATAAATTTCGCAAATTTTGCATGTCTAAGGATATTTTCTGTTTGTTAAATGTCTCCAACTTTCTAAAATTAACCTATTCAATCAATTCCCGTTTCAGAAATGAGTATGAACCAGCGGGAGTGTTCTCCCCTAAACTTTCTCGTATACTTCCTCAAAAAGGTGCCGTTTCCCCTTCCCCCGCGAGGCTAGAAAAATTCGAACCTACTGTTACCCAGAATCCAATGTCTATCAGAAGGTTTTTCATTATAGTGATTGAAAAATATCTAGGTAAAGAATCAAATTCAAAGAGATGCGTACCGAATAAAATGCATGTATCACACACTTCCACTCTTACCGGCTCAAGAACAAACTGACGTAATTCGCTACTCCGTAATGAAATTCCGTTCTGTTCCATTCCTTTCGCGTGCACAGACGATTGCTTCCAGTACGCATGCGCGTGGAGATAAAGGATTCTCTTCAAAAGTAAATTATACAGACCGACAGACAGTCAACCCGTTGACGGATATGGCCCAAAATTTTATACGGACCTATAATCATGATGATAAAACTGCGTACCAAATTTTATCCATCTAGCTATTCAAGTTTTTGAGTTATAGTGTTCGCATGACCGCGGACATACAAACAGACGGACTTCCCGTTGACGGATTTTGTCCAAAATTTGCTAGAAACCTGCAAATTATGTTTAAAGACCACATACTAAATTTCATCCCCGTAGCTCTAATAGTTTTCAAGTTATCGTGTTCACAGACAGACACACATAATTCTAAAATTGTGTTTTTCGGACTCAGGGAGGTCTAAAACGTGGAGATTTGTCAAAATCTCGAGTTCGAATTTTTGACGATTACAATACTTTCTCTTTGTATACTTCGTATACGAGAAAGTAAAAATAGCTTTAACAATTAAAAGCTTTATTGACAATTAAATTATTCATTGCAACAAAACATTGAATTGTTGGATGTTTGGAATCTATTGTTTCAAATCAATTTAGAGACGCAGCTTTGAACAATGCTTTTTATATAAACTAAAGAGTGTCCGAATTCATTATTGCTAAGATTCATTCTAGGAAAGCGCCTTTTCTCCGACATCTAGAAAAACTCCTTAGAAAATTATTTTCGTTTCTGAAGAATCCAAAAGGAAATCGTCTTGCAGCATCTTTTGACATTTACGACCTTCTGTTCAATGCAGGTTAGTAAAGGTATGCTAGGAAATTTTCTATGAAGGGAATCTATCTATTTGTAACTTCTATCAGAATGATTGAAAGTTCCTTAATTCTTTGGAATCCGAAAACCCCTGTAAGCTACACAAATTAGGTTTCCAACGCTTTTTAACCTTATCAAGCAAATTTATATGTTTTCTTATCTTAGTTGTATTTTAAGTTGCTTAAAAAAAGCAACGTTTAACTAGCGTTTTGTTTCCAATTGATTTTATTTCGAAATGAATGCATTGCGTGATATCAGATTGATAAATTTATTGTTCTCGTATTTTTCCTAATAATTTAATTCTGTTTAATTTCGGTCAAAAGATAGTTTTAATCAGAGTTCGTCAAAATATTTGATATCATTGTTTAACTATTTGAAACGGTTGTCCATGTGAGTTTTAGCAACAGAGGACGTCTTCCCCTACTTCCAAACAGTTGCAGTTAGTAAACGTTGAAATATTTTAGAGGTTGAAGAAAGGCTCGCAAATGCTATAGATTTCTAGTGATGTTTTGAAGAAGTCCTAGTATGTCGGCGATGTTTGAAGTTTGTCACAGTTGATTGTCTCTGCGAGTTTTACTTTGGCCACAGTTCAGGAGATTGTGTTCAATACCGTTGTCTTCATTGCATATCTTGCATAATGTGTTAGCGTATCAACCAAATTTACGTAAAAGGGCTGGAGTGATGAAAACACGGATATGAATGCGATGTTTTCTCCTCTATCTTTCAACCATGGTGACAGAGTCTATGCATGAAGGGTCTATCTCTTCATGAGGTTCTCTTCTAACCCTGGTGAGCCCATCGTTCTGGAATAAGCTGATCCTTGATTCATCAGACCACATGACAACTCCCATTGGGTCAAGATCCGGGCTTTGAGGTGACCAATTCATGTGGGGAAATGAGTCCTGTGATGTATTTCAGTATAGCATGAAGAATCGGGGATCCTTCTTTATCAAAAAGAATGCGTTTATTGGACGTCTACCACAGCACAAACATATAAAACAAACACATACACTTACATCACAAACGTTACATCACTGACTTACATCGAATTCCATGTTAAACCATCTTTATTCTTCTCCTTTGCTAGGGAACGTTAGCAAAAAACAAATAAATCATTGCCACACTATTTTTGTAACCTTTAGAAAATAATTAATGCCAAACGATTTTTTAATTAATTTCTTTTTCAGCCAAACGATATTTTTAAATTAATTTCTTTTTCAGCCAAACGATATATTTAAATTAATTTCTTTTTCAGCCAAACGATATTTTAAAATTAATTTCTTTTATTACCAAACGTTTTTTTTTTATCTAATTAATTTCTTTTCTTTAAATATTTTAATAATTCTACAAATATATATTTTTTATTAGTTACGAATATTGCTTTTCACATGTTACCTGAAGCAATTTTGAATAATTAGTGATCGGTGGATTTTGGCATTGTCGTCCTGGAATATGCCAGTTCCATCGAGGAAGAAAAAAAATCCATTGAGGGGATGACCTGGTCACTAAGCACGTTTAAGTAATGCTGCAACTTCATTTTAATGTCGCATAATATTGCTGATCCCTGTCCAGACCCTTTGAAGCAACCTCAGATCATAATACTGCCTTTATCGGCCTGCACAGTGGCCACTATTCATGAAGGGTCCATCACACAGTGAGGTTCTCTTCTAACCCTGGTTCCCATCGTTCTGGAATAAGCTGATCCTTGATTCATCAGACCAGATGACAACTCCCTACTGCTCAACAGTCCAATCTTTATGCTGCTTAGCAGCCGTTTTTTTATGGTTAATCTCAGAAACAAGTGGTTTTCTTGTGGTCAACAACTGTTCAGTTCTATCTATCCTATTAAAATTCGAAGGTAAACAAACGTATGTATGTATGTATGTATGTATATCCTTCTATCTTCTCACGAACCGCCGAATGGAGAAGCGCGCGGAAAGTACCAAAAGATGGGGAATAATTCAAGGAATCCATTTCGGCCATTTAAATATCGAAATTTTAATTAGTGAAAAAGATATTAATTAAAAACTAATTTACAACAATGCTTTTCATTGTTTCGGATACTTTATAACAATACTTTTCATTGTTACAGCGCAATTCAAAATTTATTTTATTGTTGAAGTCGTTTACTTTAAAGAACATTGTTACAACAACAATAAAAAAGTGACTCTGTCAGAAATAAAAAAAAAATGTATTGTTGCAATATGGAAACCTGAACAATGCAACAAGTTAATGTGGATAGAGTTTTGTGTGGGTTTTGGTAATTGATATAAAGAAACAGGGAAAATTAAATCGCTCATATAGGGTTTTTACTAAAACTATTGTTTTCTATGAGGTTTCACTTTTAGATTTCATGTACTCAGTGCATCTTGCTTCATGTGTATATAAACTGGAGGCGGGCATATGAAAAAATACGGATTCCGATCAATGCTGGGTTATCTCATTCCTTCCGTAAAACAAAAAAATAATTCCGGAATCGTAATTTTACAAAATAAAGATTATTTTTGCGATTTTTTAAATGTATATTTTGAAGCCTTTACGCGAACGGAATGATTGAACCGCTCTTTTCTCCTTATTTATTTAGGAGAGAATGTTCGGCATGTGTCAAATTACCTCACTTTTTCTCTCCGTCAAGGAATGACACATTATTCGAGAAAGCCCGTGCAACGCCGGGTCACGTAGCTAGTTCGTTTTAATTCTCGTCACATTGTGCGTGTTGATATGCCCCTATGTCCCTTGATAACCCTTTCAAAGACGATGGGAATATATTTCCCGCCAAATTCATCAATTTTTTAATGCATTTTTAAGGTTGGCGTAAGTTCTAGCTAAATTTTTTGATGAAACAAAAAATTTGTTTCATCGAATGGATGGAAAAGGATGGGATGTTCCAATTTCTTATCTCAAACCATACCAAAGTGTCTTGACGTGGTAATAAATTATTAATTAATAAAATTACTTAACAAAAAATAAGGTCATCCAATAAGCTAAATGAATTTCTTTTCTTAAATTAATCTCAATACCTAAGTTATTTTATTTTGCAACTGCTAGAAAAAAATGGCCTTATAAAGGGTTAGACTTTGCCAGGACCGGCCTTACTAGATGCGAGGCCCTAACGGAAACACTTTGGATAACCCCGATATATTTAAGTTTTAATGAATAATATATAATAAATAAATAAACAATATGAAATTTTAATAATTAAAAATAATAGATTTTTTTAAAATTTTACAATAATAACTTTAATACCTTCACTTACTTAAAACTTAATTTTTTTTAAAAATTCAAGAAATGGTAAATTTTCTATTGTTTTTATGATTGGATGCATTATAGAGCAAATAAGTTTTGGAGGGAATTAAAAGTCTTATGAAATTAGTTGTTCATGATCCCTAAGGAACACAAAGTACGGACTTATTTAACTAACTAAAACAATCCATAAACCTAGAGAAAAAATTACAATTTTTGTCTTCTGAAACAGTCAGCCGGCACTAAGAAAAAATTGGTTTGTAAACGAACTTAAAAGCATGAAAAATCTCCTGAGGATAATGTTTTGAGATCAAAATGATACTCGATTTTAATTTGAATAAATTTGAGTACATTCTGTGTTGCACTCTTGCGCGGGGCCCTATTTGGAGCAATTGGTCCAATCGGCTAAAGGCCGGCCCTGGACTTTGCAGTCAGTTCAATAGTTAATTTCTGTGATTTTTCTTCACCAGTCGCTTCAAAGATCTTTGGTCTCGAGAACATAAGAGTTTTTTCCCGCCATATTTATTCCGAGATGTTGACGGTTCACCACTATCTTTTCAGGTTTTAATAATGCTCGGAACACTTCTCAAACCAATTCCAGTAATTTCAGAGATTTCTTTAGTCGTTTTCATTTATTGATGCAGCCGAATAATTCGATCCTTTTTAAAATCGGAAACATCTTTCTACCGACCGCGTTGAAGAACTCCACACATACTTGTTACAGAAATGATCAATTGCACAAGCACTATTTAAAGGACAAGTTAGCAGCTCCACCTCTAAAATCGCTGTGCTACCAAGTCAATCAGGGTTTCTTATGTATTTGCATATTTATTTCACATGCTTACATTTTTTTGGTCAGGTAGTGTATTGTTTTGATATAATTTTATGAATTTGCATACTTGATTTAGAAACGTAGGAAAAATGGTATTATGAAAACGGAAATGACAATATAAATAATAATTTTTAAAATAACATTATCATGCAATGTTTCTGATTGAAGCTCATTTTTTTTTCCTTTTTCAAATATTTCAATGCATTTCTGTTTAATCTTATTATCTAGCAAATAGGTAAATTTACACTCAAGCGTCCCCTGTGCTTCTTTCCTTCTTTCTTTTGAAACTATAGGAAATAAAACCAGTTCTTCGAATTTCACTGTCGGTTATTACTTATACCTCTCACTTTAGCTTCCTTTTAACATCTATCAATTTTTGTTTTCTCATATACGAATTAAGCAAAGAGAAAGGTATTTTAATCATCAAAAAATTTAACCTTGAAATTTTCACTAATCTTCAGAGTCTTAAAATAGTTTTTTTTGGAGGGGGAATTATGTCTGTCTGTCTGTTAGTTGGTCAATGAACACAATAACTCTTCAACTTAACAAGATAGACAAATGAAATTTGGTAGGTGGCCTTCACGCAAAAATTGTAGACATCTATGAAATTTTGGATTTTGAGGCAAATGGATTTGGTGTATGGTTTTACCACTAGAATTGAATAACTAAACCCAATTTTGGACGAAATCCTTTAGCGGGTTTATTGTCTATCCGTCCATCTGTTCGTGTGTTCCCAAACACAATGAGTTAGATAAATGAGAATTGGTATGTTGTCTAGTCGCCAAAGCTGTAGATCTTTATCCAATTTCGGATCCGAAACTGTAGATATTGTAACGTCACGGCCGATGGCCTCGGTTGCTCGGCTGAGCAAATTCGAGGCGAATGCAGACAATGAGTAGTCTTTCCGATTTTATTTACAGCTAGATTCTATTTACATACATTTTCTAGATTAGGATGCTTATATGTACAAAAATCAATAAAAATGACCTCGAAGGGAGGAACTGTAACTCTGGTCGAAGTAATTAATCAACTTCGCGAAACCAACCTGCACTGCGCTGGAAGAATCAATAAAGTCCCGGAGTTCGATGTAAACTCCTACGAGATGAGCCCGAGGACTATCCGTAAATTTCAGAACTCGCAATCCCTGATGGGAGTACCGCGAGTCTCGATTCGAAGCAAACCTCACGCTCACCTCAAGTCCAACTCTCCACTCCCCTCAGACCATCGAAATCCCCCATTTTATGTCACGATCCGGGTCTCCTCATTAGTAAGATGGCATTCCTTTCCACCACCTGCAGAAATTCCCACCATTATTTCTCCCTCATTAGCACTCTTCCTACAAAGGTAAATGCTGCCCTTCGTCCATCAAATCCACGCTTCGTTACTCTGAATTGTCCAGTTCCCGTCACGTAGGCGACATTGTCAATCAACGCTTTTTTAAGAACCCTGTGGTCCTGTCTGGTCTCCAGTCATGTATCGTCACCTCTGCGGACGTTTTATTATACCGCACCTGCACAGGGAAGCATTGTCATTCCTCAGGCGGTTGACACTAGTCGAAGAATGGTGTGTTAAATTCCACCTGGAACCCTAAATCATCCTGTTGTTACAATATTTATCCAATTTCGGACCCTAAATTGCAAATCTTTATCCAATTTCGGATCCAATCGTTCGAAAGAATGACGTTCGAAATGCATACTCTGTTTTCTTGAATTTGTTACGAAACGCCACCTTGTGTAAATATAGAACAAAATCGAAGACAATAATAATCTCTGCAGATTGGATTTGGAACCCTTGCTTTTTCTAACGATCCTCAGAGTGGAAATTGTCTCCTGCATGGGTGGGTAAAATGCAGGGATGATATAATCGAAGTTCTATGGTTCCAAACGGATCAGAATTTCAGTAGTATGTAGTACAAGTGATGCGTTCTATTGATTCAACTTTCCAGCTGTGTTGGGAGCCAGGATAGATTGAGCTGCTTTTCAGGAATTGTTTCTAATAACAATATTTATTCCTTTTTCTGTCCTTTCTTTATTGTTTTACCCCTTCTTTGAACCATCCATTTGTTAATTGTGTTTCAAACTGAAAAAAAATTATAAAAGATGGTGTTTGCACGGGAAATGTAATGTTAAGAAGGCGGCGTTTAATTAATTAATTTCGACGCTCAAACTGCAGTAAGAAAAATCTTTCTGAACACTTATTTGGGGTCCGATTTTAAATTATAATTATGTGTAAATATATCATATGATTTTTTTAAAATATTTTATTTGAGTGTACTTTTATTAGTGTACGGAAAAGTAGAAATTTTGGTATAATTATTTTCTACTGTTTCGTTTTAATTTGCTGAGGAATCTTGAAACCTCTTTTCTCGCAAATTCAAACCTAATTCCTCACTAGTATATAATTCAAAATTTGTTAGTTAATTATTAACTGATAAATAAGATAAGTATCCTAAAAATAGTGTATAAATTTCAAAATTTTAGGAGATGAGGAAGTGAGTAAAAATCGATTACATAATCCATCCTCATAAACATGAAACAAGTCAAGTTAAATGAAAAGAGTGCCAAAACAGAGCTCCATTTTCGGTAATTAGTCACTAAGCGTTCTGCATTAGGATTTTGTTTTAGAACAATATTTGAGTCACTCTGAAATGTGGAATTTCTTTTCAGCGCTTTGAAAGGAATCATAAGAACAACTTTATGTTGTAAATATATAAATAGAAAATAAAATAAAATATGAAATTAAAAATCCAAAGAAATATAATACAATGTTTCAATAGCTCGCATTATGATGATGCATACGGATCCATACCTAAGTAGGTAACCCTTGATGAAGTCTATTTGGATGGATTCTTTTTTCTTATTCTACAGTTTGTTCAATCTAAAAACAATTTCTGCTCACTTAAAAAATGTTTTATGTTGTAAAAGCAGTTTCTAATTCTTTTAACATATTTATAATAAAAACTCTCCTTTGGTATTAGCCATTTATTTTGGTTTAGCCATTTATGGAGTTATGTTTAAACTTGCAGATTTTGTAACGATTTCTATTCTTTTCAAGATCTCTTCATCCTTGTATCTGGCTTGCTGATATTCATTGTACTGAGTGAGGTGGCCAGAATGACACGCCCAAACAGAGGGTTTATTCTACCTAGAAGATGATCATTGATTACACTACACCATTCTTCTAGCTGTGGACCAATCTGTACTTGTATATTTTATGCATGGCATCTTTACTTCATTTATCGTTACTTAGATTTTGTCAAATTACTTCATGGACTCATCATTTTACCTCGTGCAACTTAGAACGCCCATTCTCCAGAAGAAACGTTCAGACTGCCCAAGAACCTCAAATCTCACGCAAATTGTGCCAGAATCATTTCTCACTGTGGGGTAGTAATGTGTCTGTTGCAGACTGAATTTCGTTCCATCCCACATTTGGGTTAATGTTGTTTTATTAGTTTATACCGCCTTCTGGCTGTAAAAGGAATTCTCTTTTATTTGGAAATGAACTGACTGCTCTGTACACAATTCCTTATTTCATCTCTACTGGATTGGACTGATTCACAGAGAAGCATGAGTAATGGAAGGTTTACAAAGAAGTAGTAGTATTGGACTGATTTACAGAGAAGTATACTGCAGAGACTCTTTAGGACAAGTGAGAAAACAGCCACAAAAACATTTTGTGCTATTGTATGTCAATTATAGACACCTGTATTCTGTTTTTAAATGCAAGTTACATGGTCATTATTTATTGCCAAAGCATTAAAATAGTTTTTTTCTCCCGCAAAAGAAAAGGGAGGCGTTTTGATAGCCACACAGGTTTCGGAGTACCAGCATCTCTCGCATCCGGACGATGACCATTGGAATTATGAACCAGATGCGACAGCTGCTTGGTGAGTAGGTGCATTCTTTATTGTAGTCTTTTATTAAGATGGAAAGCCCAGGGCAATAGTGATGCAACTTTTTTCCCCATACGTATTCCGTTTTTAAATTCGTGTTACATGATAATTATTTATTGACAAAGATTTAAAAAATTTTCTTCCCTCAAAAGAAAAGGGAGGCATTTTGATAGCCACTCAAGCTTCGGAGTACGTACCGGCATCTCTCGCATCGGACGATGATACTAGGAGTATGAGCCAGATGCCTGCTTGGTAGTAGGTGCTTTCTTTATTGTAGTCTTTTATTGATATGAAAAGCCTAGGGTAATAGTGGTGTAATTTTTTTCCCACACGTAAGACTACTTTTAACAATTCTTCAACGTAGTTTATTTTGTGTGATGACGTCCTAAACGAGATACGGATTGTTGTAAATGTCTTCTTCTCTAAAAATTAGTAGTTTAATTGTCGAATTTGATAATTTAATTTTAGTAATTTTATTGTTTGTATTTGATTGCCTTATATAGTAAGGCAAGGTGGCGATTTTTCATTTTTCCGTCTGTCATAAAACGAATAATTATAAATATGATAAACACAGAATTTTTTAATATTTTCTAGTTTGACATAGAAGAATAGGACTGCAGAAGATATCTTACAATTAACGAAAGCAAAAATAGACGCCTTAAAAATGTATCACTATTGTAAATTTTGTCTTCGGAATCTATTATTGCCTGTTTTTGTATTGTGATGACTTTTGAGTGGGAAAAACTCATATCATCATATTTAGACATATTTACAACAAGGATATCATATATAAATAGATATTCAAAGAAGAACAGGTCATATGAATCATGCAATTGTGTGTGAACGCGTGTCATTATGACCATATGTGACCAGATTGGGTAGACATTTTATATCCATACAATTTCTTTTTAAAAATATTGGTGTTATATTTAAAGTTGCACAACTTCTCTTTTAATTTTTTCGGTCAGGAGTGAGGAATGAGGCGACATGCTTGTGTCATGTCGGGTGGTGGTGGGACTTATTCCAAAAATTATTATTTTTTGTTCTTAAATCTTTTCAGATTTCATTGTTGTAATAAATTAATATAATTTTCACTGTTTCATCAAAACTTTAAAACCGCATGTTTTACTATGATAAAAGTTAGGCTAAGCATTGGGCTTTACAATTAAAAACACACGATTTTTTTTCTAGTTCTGAATAATTGTGTTTACTTTCTTTATATTTTTATAAGCACGTTTCAATTTCTTGGCACATTATGGAATTAGTTGAATTTTAGACACTCCCTCTTTTACATTGAAAGTGAAATTATCGGTAGCATCGCAGAAGCATTAAAAAGTCGATTCGTGCTCACATGATATTCATGAATTGAAGTATTATTTGACTTTTCGAATTCAGAATGTTAAACACAAGAAATTAGAGCACTTCATAAGACCCCTTGCAGTTGTATACAGTGAAACCTCTCTGAGCGGCCACCCCTCCGTTCCGAGAAAAATTGGTCGCTCAGAGGGGGTGGCCGCTCTGAAGGGTTTTCGTTACAATTACAAGGTAATTGCTATAATACATAATATAAACAAGTCTGACACGTATTTCTTATTTAAAATGAAGTTTGAGAGACTTATCTAAAGAGTAAATAGTACTTTAATAATTTTTGCAGTTTTTGAAAAAAGGATACAATTTTTGACTGTTTTAAGTTTTTACCCTTCTCGGAAAAAAATCATTTTTTCAAGTTCGTTTTTCAGTTTAAAAAGTAAATCTCTAGCCGATGCGTTTAAATGGGATGGGCGAACCCACCCGGCGGCCGTTCAGAGGGGTTGGGTGGCCGTTGCTAGGGGTTATTTTAACATTATGTCTATGGGCCGAAAAATCCGTGCCACGAAAAATTGGCCGTTAAGAGGGGTGGCCGCTATGTAGGGGTGGCCGTTCAAAGAGGTTTCACTGTATTATATTACACTTACTGCTTTTCGTGCGTCGGTAAGGTCACTTGAACTAACTAGCCGCTTCTTTCTTCTTTCAAATTATTGACAAAAAACTTTTATTACGCTTTAAGAGAAAGATGAGCTAAGCCTGTAGAATAATGCAGATAACTTGATTTTTATTTTTAAAAAAATCGATGGGAGGCTGTCTCTGCGAAACGGCCGCTGGGAGTGAGGGGCGTAGACTTACTTTCCTCACTCAACTGTGACTAAAGTAGCTCTATGTGACTCTACATTCTATAGTTACTATAAGTCGGAGTTCCCACTCTTATTGAGGAAAAAAAATTCAAGGACTTTTCAAGGACCTTTCTAATAAAATTCAAGGATCATAAAATTACATATTTTAGACATAAAAATGCGAGTGATAAATTTAAATCAAATTAATCATTTGCATTTTTAAAATAAAAAAATTGATTTGGATCGACAATTCTAATGATTAAACTGTGAGCCAATCCATCTAGGTATTTATGTTTTTGAGTTATTATGTTCACATCAACACATACTCCCCTGGATCTATGAAATTAAATAACATACATTTTGATAACATATTTCATTATAGTTCAAACAAAATTCTGTTCAGATATATCAATTACTTTTAAAGTATATTAGGAAAACTGCAGGACTATTTTATTCGACAGGGAAATAACCTCTGTAGCTTTTTACTGCAATGTCAAATTAAGCTTCCTTTGGATATATAAAGGGAGAAGCGATTGATGGTTGACAGCATTCCCGTACAAACACCCTTTTTCTGGTTCTGGGTTAGTTTACTTATATTAACGTCCCGTTTTGAAGCAACACGAGGGATATTTTAGGACAGACCTCGTAATTTTGAGCCCGGTCGGATGACAAGGACGACACCTGAGCTGGCACCCCCTCTCCAAACTTCCACACCACATCAACGGGAGGACGGTTGGCCACTACGTATGAATTGGCGTGCGGCGTGCCCCATATCCGGCGGATCTTCGGTGGAGTCGGGTTTCGGGCCTGGAGCTCTCCGGCCCCAAAGCCGAGACCTTAACACTAGGCTACAGCAGCCCTTCGGGTTCTGGAATTCTGAAGACAAAAACAAAGTCACAAACTGGTTCTCTCCTCTGTCCCCAATAATATTTGATGGACCTTTTGCTTATTTTTCAAGGTCTTTTCAAGGACCCAACGAAACATCAAGTACTTTTCCAGGGCCCTCTGTAAGGCAAATATAATTTAAGGAGTTTTTAAGGATTGTCAAGGACCGTGGGAACCCTGTAACTCTATATTCTATAGTGACTATAACTCGATATTCTATATCGACTATAACTCTATATTCTATATCGACTACAACTCTATATTCTATAGTGACTACAACACTATATTCTATAGTGACTATAACTCTATATTGTATAGTGACTATGTAACTCTATCTATTTTAAATTATTAGTCTATATTCTATAGTGACTATTAGTTTAGTGTGACTATGTGACTCTATCTATTTTAAATTCTTCGAAATTCTACGAATTGATTTTCACCGACTTTGAAACTCGAGTGTGACTAAACTGTAATTGCAAATTCTAAAATTATTTCTTCAATCTTCAATGTCTACTTTTTTTCTGTCAAATGAAACTAAAACCAACTCTCTATGTTCTTTTGGTGCGGAGTTATAAGCGTTTAATTTTAGCGCGAAAAGCGTCATAATTCTTTCCGTTCCCGACACACCATTAGACAACTATGGAGAGAAGTAAGTCTACGTCAAAATAAATGTTCGATTTCTTCCACCTCTCAGATGCAAAATGGTTCAAATACCATAATGAGCATGAAATCTGAATGCAGATTGCAACCCAGTAGCCCAGTGGTTGGGTAGTTGAATTCGGAATTAATTAGGGGAAAGCTGGATATTGTTTTAATCCCTTCAGTTTAGATGTGGAATGAACATACTAAGTTTCCCCCTCCTGCTAGGTGAGCTTTAGCCGCTGCGTGCAGATCTGTAGTCGATAAATAGGACTTTTTCAAATAATCGAGCACTTTTTCAAATAAGCTACCGAATTTGGGACGTAGTTACTTCTTGGGTTCTACTAAGTTTCCCCTTCCTGCTAGCATATTTACGGATCCTACATAGTAGGGAATGAGGAGGTTGCATCTCATTGGCTCTCAGCGTCACGTGACTTGGCTTGTTTGTTAATGATGTCATAGCACCATGTTTAGGCGGGATTTTAGTTATTATTTTGTCTTCTGCTTCGCATGGTGGAGAAATTAAAACTCCCTTGTAATTATGATTATTTGGATGTCCCTCAAGAAAATGATGAATACATTTTTAGAATCAAACAAATAAAGGACGATCCTTCAGCTTTGGTAAGTATCGTTTAGTTTCACGACGTCATTTAGAAGTAAGCCAAGTCACATGACTTTAAGAGCCAATAAGAAGCCACATCATTCCCTACTATGTAGGACCAGTAAATATGCTTCCTGCTAGGTGAGCTTTAGCCGCTGCGTGCATATCTGTAGTCGATAAATAGGCCTTTTTTTTAAATAACCGAGCACTTTTTCGAATAAGCTACCGAATTTGGCACGTAGTTACTTCTTGGGTTCTACTAAGTTTCCCCTTCCTGCTAGCATATTTACGGATACTACATAGCAGGGAATGAGGTTGTTTCTCATTGGCTCTCAGCGTCACGTGACTTGGCTTGTTTCTTAATGATGTCATAGCACCATGTTTAGGCGGGATTTTAATTATCATTTTGTCTTCTGCTTCGCATGGTGGAGAAATTAAAACTCCCTTGTAATTATGATTATTTGAATGTTTTTAAGAAAATGATTAAGACATTTTTAGAATAAAACAAGTAAAGGACGAACCATCAGTATTGGTAAGAACCGTTTAGTTTCACGACGTCGTTTAGAAACAAGCAAAGTCACGTGACTTTAAAAGCCAATAAGAACCCACATCATTCTCTACTATGTAGGATCCGTAAATATGCCTCCTGCTAGGTGAGCTTTAGCCGCTGCGTGCAGATCTGTAGTCGAAAAATAGGACTTTTTCGAATAAGCTACCGAATTTGGCACGTAGTTACTTCTTGGGGAGTAAGAGATCATTAAGTAATGGGTTTTCAAAATTTCAATCAGAAATTTAATGAATTGAAATGTTAAAGTTTTTCCTCAACAACTTTGAAGCTTAATTTCGGATAAAAACCAATTTTACCCAACTTTAAAATAAGTAAAATACTTTTTAAGTGACGCTAATTTTATTTATTTGCAACGTTTTCAAAATTTTGATATTGTTTTCAAATTTTATTACTTAACGCCCGATTTTATCTATTTTTTATATGAAAGGAACTCTATACACTACATTAAGTGTTTCCAATCCATCGTCGGTAATATGGCTCGGTGGTATTACTATTGCTGTTGTAATCGAGAGGACGGTGGTTCGAAATAAGTGAAGGGACTGTTAAATACGATTTTTTTTTGGAAGTGGAAACGTCTTTCCGCTCGTTACAGTGATAGTCGGTCGAACTTTCTTGTGTGAGAAAATACCGTCAGGTTTGAATCGCTAATAACTACGAGACTAATAATGCGAAAAGAATGGTTGACCCCACAACGGATAGATCATATCTGTAAGAGTTTCTCGCATAGTATTTGTTTTGCCTGTGACGTCATCGTAACAGTGTAGGCGCGTGTGCGTGATTGTTTTGAATGAGCTGTATGTAAGGTTATGAATAAGTGTAATTTGAAAACGCGTTTAGCTAAGAGGTTGATTCTGATGTCATTTTAAAGAGCTTGAGGAGTATTACTAGGACCCAAAGTGAGACAATAAAAATATTTATCAGAATAAAAGTAAAAATCGATATTAAATTGAAAATTTCAAACTCCGCATTTTTTTTATTATAACATGCAGAGTTTTCTTTAGAATTGTACGAAACTTACAGAATACTTGACAGTACGTAAAAAAAAACATTTTATTAAAATTTGAACTCAAAAATTTGAATATTGCGGGAAATATGAGCATTTGTAGTAAATAATGTTTTACTGCGCATCCGCGGAACGTAGTTCTATATACCATCATCAGATGGCGCCATCTAAAGCTACTCTAAATAAAACATAAGAAAGGCACAGTTCGGGTCAGCGCCGTAGAATTTTCGTTAAAACGTCGGAATGAAATCATAAAACAAGTGTTTCGTATTAATATGTAATTTAGTTATCAATCTCTCTAAGTTGTAAAATGGTTACAGGATAGATTAATCACAAGTTTATGGCATGTAGCAAAGGTCTGTGATAGCTTGTGATTTATCTATTCTGTAACCATTATCCTACCCTGTGTAAATATTGTATTAAAGAGATTGATAATTAAATTACATATTAATACGAAACACTTGTTTTATGATTTTATCCCGACGTTTTAACGAAAAATCTACGGCGGGGACCCAAACTGCTCCTTTCTTATGTTTTATTTTAAAAGGTGCTTCAGCGCATCAATATATTTCAAAATTACATTCTTCTTTATATGCACCCTTCGTGAAAACTTCGGGATAAAATCATAAAGCAAGTGTTTCGTATTAATATTTAATTTAATCATCAATCTCTTTAATACAATGTTTACTTAGAGTAGTATAATGGTTACAGAATAGATAAACCACAAGTTTATCTCATGTAGCAAGGATCTGTAGTAGCAATTTACCTTCTCTACAAATGGCCTCTTTAGCGGCCACTTTTCTGTTAAAACCTTTTCCGACGCACGCCATTAAATTCTTTGAAATATAATGAAAAAACATCATGAAAGGGTTTAGTTTATTGTCTAGACATAGATTATACCAGAAAAGTTTTTAAATGCCTCCTTGCGTGGGGGGAGGGTGTCCCCCTTTGTGGACACCCTCCACATAAGGATACCTTCGAGAACAGCGATCTTGAAATTTTCAAAAAATAAAGTTTATTCTTGCAGAAAATCATAAATTCAAACTTCAAGAATATTGGAGAAAAATTTTCCAGTGAATTTCCTAAAATTGTAAACGTCTAATACTCCAAAAATGTCCTTTTTCAAAATCAAGTACTTTTCACATTTTTAATCTCTAATATTTCCGGATTCGAAACAAAGTTTGGTCGTGCTGCCATCTACATTCTAAGAGGGGTACTATTATCTTCATTTTCGTGCAATATTCGGGATTTTAGAGTGGATCGGGATTTTTTTAGAAAATTTGAAATTTGGTGTCCTCTTTTGTGACCACCACGCCGGAATAAAGGAATACCAATTGTCGACAAGCTAAAATGTTGGCTTTATTTCGTTTTGGTTCCAACATTCATCACTAAGAATGATATCGCTAAGATATGACGAATTATCGCTGAAATTTATTCCATCCGTCGCCAGTATCTGGTCTCCAAATTTGTCGCCAAGTTTTTCGCCAAGATTAGCATCTCAGGGAAACAACTTATAGCTTTGTAACAATATTGTTAATACCCATTAATTTTAATTTTAGCATTCTAAAATGAGTCGCTGACCTTCTTGTGTGGAGGCTTAAAAGAAAAAAAAAGTGGCGATACGTGCAGTGCAGTACAGTACGCATATTTTGGATTTGCGATTTCAGATAACCCGGGTTTCGGTTAACCGGGGTTTTACTGTATTTGTTTTTACGTTATAACTTTCGAAAATATTGTCGCACAAAAATTATTTTTACACCGTCAATATAATTCAAATATTTTCAATGATACTAATTTAGTTATCGTGTAAATTTTTCCTTACTTTCAGCAATTTCTTAAAGTTATTTTTATTCATAATTTGTAACAATGCTTTTCATTGTTGTAATAAAACTCAGATAGATATCGTTGTTTCTACAAATACAGTAGAGTCTCGATAATTCGAGGTGGACGGGACCGGGGCTACCTCGAACTATCGAAAACTCGAATCATCGAAATCATAAAATTTAATAAATAAATAAATGGAAATAAAAGCAATTTTTAAATTTCAGTGTAGTGTATTTAAATGAAAAATGTACTTGCATATTATTACATTACTGCTGATAGCAACAGGTTAATTATATCTTAAAATAATTGTCAATTGTTTTTTATTTAAACACATTGTTCCTATATATCGATCTTATATATATCCCGTTTTCTTCGGGAAGGGGCATTTCTGCATGTGGCTTCGGGGTGCGCAGTGGACAAATGACCCGTCGAACAACAATAAAAGCCATTTGCAGTAATTCTTTCACGTGTTGCGTATGAGTTGGTCATTATTTGGGAGCTGAACTGATTTTTTCAGTAACTCGAATTTATGGAAAACTCGAACAATAGAGACTCGAATTAACGAGACTCTACTGTATATAATCGCAAGTTTTTTTTCCATTGTTAAAAACTAAAAAATAAAGATGCAGCTTATTTTTTATTTTCTGCGGCAGTGTCGTACTACTGTCAGCAATGTCGTTAACTTTCTGATTTCATTTATTTATTTATTTATTTTGGGGGGAGGGGAACTATAAATAAACTCTTCCTAAATTTTAAGCAAATTAGATCCAGTGCTTTGAATGTTAATTTCTTATCTGCGTGTTTGAATCTAGTCAACATGCTGTTGGAGTGATTTTCAATCCCTGTCGCTTTTAAGGGCCACGATGGCCGAGTGGTAAGGAGGGGTTCGAAACCAGATTCCCCTGAAGATCCCCAGTGTAGATGGGCCTGTTGCACATTAAATTAGACGTAGTGGGTTGAAGGTCCTCCCTCTGGTGTGGTGCAGAATCTTGAAGAGGCGGTGAAAGCTTGGGTGTGCTCATCATTCAACCGGGGTTCAACACTACGAGTCCCGCCCTAAAATAGCCCTCGTGTTGCTTCAAAACGGGACGTAAATAAAACTAAACGTGATCTGTTTATCGCATTATGAAGTTTGAAATAACTTTCCCAGACAAATTTGAGCAACACAGGAGATTTATTTTGTATGAGATTCAACTGATATGCCTGCAATTAAAGTACTCAATTTTAGCATGATTTTTTTAAAATTTCATTTGTCTATTTTTACATTTCTGTCCCAATCCGCTAAGAATGGATCAAAATTTACCATTTTGTAATTAAATTTTTAAATTTTGCTGTCTATCCTCTATACGCCCCGGTAGTTTAAGGTATCCGAACACGTTCGGAGCAATTTTTTAAAAATTGTTATATAGAAACTCCATAATATGTTTTTTAGATTTGAACTTTATAAAGATTAATAATAGAGTATTATTTTTGAGTATAAATTATTATGAATTTTCAAAAAACCTAAATTTGTGCTGTTTTTTAGGGAAAATTTTCAAAAACTTGAAACATGCTAGAGGTCAAACTTTTGTAATAATTCAAATAAAACTAATACTAAAATAAACTACATACTATGGACTAGTGCTTGCACTAGAATCTTAATATTCGTTGGATAAATAAAATTTTAGGGCTAATCGAACAATCATTATAATATTTTCAGCAAATTTTTTATGTCATTTTTCAAACAAAAAACCATAAATAAAAAAAATATTGTTACGATATACTAGAGAAACATCTGAAGAAAGTGTTCGCAAAATTTCAGAACAATCGAATGATAATATCTTGAGTTATCATGTTTGAAGGGTGAAAATTATGCATAAAATCTAGTTTTGAGAAAAATCAAATTTTAGTTTTGCCACGCGCTTAAATTATCTAAAGTTTTAAAAAAATCCTAAAAATATTATATAAAAATTATCATATTAACTTGAAAAAATGAAGTTTAAAAGAATTTTCGACAGGTTTCTGTCCCTTTTGATGACAACTTCCGGTTAATTAAACGCCCACTTCCGGTTTTCGGTTTCTTATAAAACAATTAATATCTAACCTTTTAATTAACGTACCTATAAAAGTAAATATGTTTTAGGAAGGTAAATGAATGAACTATCCAAAACATCAAAAATAAAAAAAATGGGAATTTTGGACAAAAATCGACTTTCAACGTGTTCGGGTACCTTAAGTTTTCTTTTGATTTTTTGATCCCCAACTGATAGTCCAGTCAAATTGTCATAAATGGTTACATTAATTAGGGTAGTTCCGATTTTTTGATATGTTGTATGGGTTGGTACAGTGTTGAAAAATCCAAGTTTTCCAATTCCCCCCACCGCCGCGGACGCCGCCATCTTGAAAAAACCGTTCAATTTTTGGACTTTTTCCTGTTTTTACAAAATATCTCCTAAAGTATTGGTTTGACAAAAAAACTCGTCTACACTTTTATTAAACTAGAGAACATTGTCTACAATTTGTGACAAAAATGAAATTTGTAGCTCTAATACTTCCCGAGATAGACCTCTTTGAAATTTGAGAATTTTTCTCAGAAATGTAAACATTACAGATTTGTGGTCAGTGATTGCTTGATAGCAAGTAAATGGTGAATCCTACACTAAAGTTTGACATAACAATTATAGTAGAGGTAAGTAGCTCAAGTTTAAGACTAAGCTTATTCTTCTAGCTCGTTTACACTACGAGATACAATCTTTTGAATATTTGTGTAGTTTTTTTAGGAAAACACGTGATAACTTAATACTAACAAAATCAATGTATTTATTAAAAAACAAAAAGGTTCATAGATTGTTAAGTTTGTATATCACATATATTCAGTGGAGCGCTCATTCGATGGACCCTTGGAATGATACATCTCCAAACATTGTTTTTGAAATTGAAAAATTCTGTGATGTAAAATTAACATCATCAGAACATGTTGACACGAGGCCTTCTCGAATAGCCCGGGATAATGAAGATGCAACAAAGCTCTCTCAGTGGCTTTCTGAACACAATCCATTCTCTAAAATTGATGTGATAATGTCAATAGATTCAGGAATTGTGGGAGGTAATGAAGTAAACTGCCATTTGTCAGAAGAGATTGGGAGAGATATGATTTCAAAAATGATGGGGAAAAATTCGAAATTCAAACGGAAGAGCAAAGTAGTGACACTTGCTTCTATTAACAGTTCCGTCAAAATTTGTAACATCAGCATTGTTGTGGAT
>BGPR01026622.1:0-21379 GCA_013235015.1 Araneus ventricosus | reverse complement strand
ATCTTTAGAATTCAGGTGTTCAAGAACAGAATAAAATATAGTGTTCCGAAAATTGTATACACGCTCAGTAATTATTACGAGTTCGGAATTATCTTCAGAATGCAGATGTTAAAGAACAGAATAAAAATGTAGTGTCCCGAAAATTGTATACAAGCTGAGTAATTATTACGAGTTCGGAATTATCTTTAGAATTCAGATGTTAAAGAGCAGAATAAGCATAGTGTCCCGAAAATTGTATACACGCTGAGCAATTATTACGAGTTCGGAATTATCTTTAGAATTCAGATGTTAAGGAACAGAATAAGTATAATTGTATACACACTAAATAATTATTAGGTAAACAAATTAGGGATGTAACGAATATTCGGCAACTATTCGGTATTTGGCCCTTTTGCCGAATATTCGGCTGGCCGAAATGATAAGCAGGTATTTGGCCGAATATATTCAGGATAGAATTTTTTTAAATGTGCTTTCAATTACACATTTAACGCAGAATTACATAACAGTTGCACAGTGCATAGGTATATTGAATAAAGTTACATAATTTATCATTGCAAAACCTGAAATTGTGATACTGGAATAATAATTTTTCAGGAGGAAGTCTATTCCGTTTGGTTTCATAAACATAGGAATTTAACGGATATTCAGTATTAGACCTATTCGGCCCTTTCCCGAATATTCGATCTGAGCGAATGCTACACATAATGGTCAGGATAAATTCGGGATAAAATGATTTTAGAACAATGTTTTTTTTAAATATATTTAATAAAGAATATTGCAGAATTACATTCCGGTACATTTATTATAAAAAAAAAAACTAATATTTATCCAATTTTAAGTCGCATAGTACCATAAGGTATTTTTAATGATGTTGCATATCATTTATAGAAGTCTGTTCCAGATGGTTTCATATATATTACCAGCTTCAGAAAATAAACGGTCACTATATAATGCTCGCTGGTACTGAAAGATATTTTCTTGCCAAATTTCCGAACCTTGGAAATTTTGCTACATGTTTTAACAATCTATTAAGTGGACACTCCATCCTATCCATTAGGATTCCGTTATCAAAATAGTAATTTACTTGCGATAATTTTAATTTATCTATTTAATTTTCTTCTGTGTTGCATTGTCATGCAAACAATGGCGACTTTTATTTCTTTGAAGCAATCTCAAAATGAAGAGGATTTCTCATTTCATATTATTGGAATTAAGGTATTTAAAATATTACAAATATGCATAATAGCATTAACATTTTTTTAAATATACAAATAGATAAAATAAAAAATATTTTTATTAAATTTTTCTCATTTAAAATTTGAAAAATATTTCATTTACTTTCAAAAGTGAAATGTTTTTGAAAATTTGATATTCGGCCTGAGATTTGGCTGAATATTCGGTTGTCTTAATGATCAGTTAGAAGTTGATGAAATGTCTGGAAAATCAAAACTTCGAGCTGAAATTGTAGTTTCGTTTCGTGGCTGTTGGAAATATTTTTTCAGTGCCTGGAGCATCGGGCCGCATTTCGCAGTAATTGTAGAATAAGCATCCACGGATTGAAAGGAAAAATTCCCATACTCCACTTGTCCGCGTATTAATATGTTTGCTAAATCGCTGAACTAAAATGCGAAGCATTCGTGTTTGCGATTCGAATTAATCCGTACCGTCCGCTTTCTGTTACTGAAAGTGACTTTCTTTGCGGCTCATTTATTCTTCAGTGATATATACTTTTCTTCCCCTTTTCTCTTTACATTTTTACGTCTTGAGACGAATAGCTTTTTTATTGTTTGCGTAATCAGTAGAGATGGCGGTTATTGCGAAAATAACCGGTTTTCGGTTCATGCTTTTTTCACCTCCGGTGTAACCTGGCGGTTATAATCGCCCAAAATAACCGGTTTTCTGGGCGGGGGGTTATAAAGAAACAAGCGCCGTTTGTAGACACAATTTTTTTATTAATATTTTTGTTACAAGAAATCAATCCATTGACCAATATTTATCCGTTCATAAAGACTCTTTCAGTAATTCGCCAAGTAACACGCGCCTCGAGGAAGCGGTTGTCGTTGATTGGCCTAAGATGATGAAATTCAAAGCTTCATAACTTGGTAAATTTTAGTCTAATCGAGCCTATCTTCCGATACACTTTTCTTTACCCGGTTATTGGATTTTTTAAAAAATAACCTTTAACCGAAAAAAAACCGGTAGGTTTTTCCCATCCCTAGTGATCCAGACTTTTCAACTACTCTGTGACAGTAATATTTATCATGTGTATGATGAGCGAGAAAGATATTTTATTATTCTCAACAGTGATAACAAAAACACGAAAAGCTGAAATGAAATGGAATTTTTTTTTTACGGTACATTCCGTATAGCTAGCTATACATGAGCTTCTTTAGTAGCAGGAAGTAATGGTACTTGATTTCCCGCCAAATGTTTTTTAAACATTTTCAATGTCTTTATACTTCTGCATCCAAGCATAAATTGAAGGCACATTTGCTGGACTTTTATGGCACATCAGCCGAAACTTCCTTTGCTATTGCAACAACTTTAATTTCTAGATAAAGAAATTCGATTTTTTGGTCTGCTGTGCCAAATATTCTTGCCAATATCTATAAATTCTTGCAAACCTACACGAATCACTGACTGAACACCTCTTGTCGATGACCGACACATGATTGATTAGGCGTTAATGGCTTGTACGCAAGTGTCACAATACCTTCCTTTGCATGGTTTTCGGTGATTTTGTTTCCGCTAACCACAATACACACTACGCTTTCTCCCGAGAGCGGCCGCCATTTTCGTTTCTGATGATAGCTGCCAAGTAACTAGCGCCATCTACCTCTGACTATTGGTACTAGGAAAAAAAACACCTTTAGATTTCATTCTTTTGCAGCATATTGCATCTCATTTCACCTTTTGGTATTTTCATTAATTTTGAGGATATTTCTCTGGCATCCGGTATTTTGGCCATACAATAGAAGCATCGTGTAGTTGTTGTTCAGCTCAGTTTTTTCACAGCTACATACAGTAGACTCCCTCTTAACCGGACTTCGTTTAACCGGATCTCTGCTTTAACCGGCCATTTTTTTTTATCTTTAAAATGCAAAAAATATCTAAAAATAAAAAAACACGTGTTTCGTTATTTAATACCGGTATCGCACGTATTTCAGACATGGGTTGGTCACGGAATGTCACTATGCCCCCCCCCCCCCGCCCGCCGGGGAATGGGCTCAGTACCGACAGGAACTTTTTGACCTTGACAATAAAAGGGCACAGGTGTCCCGTACCGAACGATTGCGGTGATTGATTGAACTTATAATACTTTAATGCATTGAATAAAATGACGCAATATTTTAATTGTGTAAGCCAAATACATCGGAACTTTAATTTATTTCACTTCTCCGGTTTAACCGGATTTTCTCTTAACCGGCTTATCCTAGGTCCCGTTTCAGCCGGTTAAAAGGGAGTCTACTATATTTATTTCACGAGAACTTTATTTAAGGCTCCGACATATTTCCTACTGTTTCTATATTTATTTTTGGAAGTATTCGTTGGTATTCAGCTTAGTTAGATGAAGAGTTTTACTTGTACCACTTTTTATGTCCATATTCCTGCGATTCTGCATCCAATTACCAATGCAGGGTAATTATTTGAGTGCCTCTTATAATGCAGTCTGTATCTATGTGTACCATTAATGTTATAAAATATTAAAGAATATAAAAAACTTCTGCTTTTAATAATTAAGCTGCTTAACTAAGTGCATGTGGCCATGCGTCTGGAACGTTTCGCTAGCTGGTGGTTGTATCAAGTATTACAGTACTTCCGTTTTCATAAGATTCTTTAGAACTGAAACATTTAAAAAAACTGATTAGGGATAATAGAGCAGACTCCATTAAATTCTAATGTTCATTCATTAAGTACTGTAAATGAAGTTTTTTTATGGTATTTCTCATTAGCTTCATCATCAATGTTTTTAATTCGTCCAGTCGTGATAAATGGAAGGAAATAAAGAAACGACAGAAAGAATAATCGTTCACCGAGGAATTTGTGAATATTCGTTCCTCGGATCTGAACGAACGATTTCGAACCTTCGTAGAGTTTAAAAGGAATACGGCATTTTTTTTATTTTTATTTATTTATCCTTTCATGAATATAAACGAAAATTTTTTGTGTGCATACTGAAGAAATATCTAAAGGAGGATATAATGAACCTAAATTCTGCGATTTATCCTTATTTAACCATCTGATTCCTTAGACCATTGCATTAGAAGGGACCTCAAAATACGGGACAGCCCGAGTTCCTCTTTAAAAGACTAGGGAAATTCACATCCCTCCTCAAAAACCACAGTGAAAGCTGACACTGTCCGAATTCTAAGAAAAAAACCCTTTCCCCCACCCATCTGGGCGAGCCTTTCTAACGAAGAAAGCGCGCGCCGCGGGTGAGGAATCAATCGCACTTAACGAAAGAGGGTGGAAATTTCGCTGTGATGTTCGGACGGCCATCGTTTTTTGCTTGGGGAGACGTTTGGAACGTTCCCGTATCGATAGAGTTAAAATAACGTGATACCGACGCGACAAGGTCTCGACTTGGCGACCGGAGGGTTCCAGGATAAAAACTCGATTCTACAAAGACCAACCATATAGGGATGGCGGTTATTGCGAAAAAAACCGATTTTTGGTTAAACCGGTTTTTTTCACCTCCGGTTTGTTCTGGCTGTTAAAACCGCTAAAAATAACCGGTTTTTTTCACGTCCGGTTTGACCTGTCGGTTAAAACCGCTCAAAATAACCGGCTTTTTCACCTCCGGTTTGTCCTGGCGGTTAAAACCGCTCAAAGTAACCGGTTTTTTCACCTCTGGTTCAACCTGGAGATTAAAATCGCTCAATATAACCGGTTTTCAAAAAACCGGTTTTCGGTTTTAAAAAAGTTTGTGGACAGAATTTTATGTTAGTAATAATATACAATAAGTATTAATACAATAATTAATTAATAACTAATGATTATAAATAAACAATTAATACAATATGTAATAATAATGAGTATTTATTGCAATTAGTATTATACACAAAATTTTTTATTAACATTATTCTAACAAGAAATTAATTCATTGGCCAATATTTATCGTCTAATCTGCTGCTAAAGACTCTTTCAGCAATGTGTTGATACGCAAGTCGACACTTCTCATCGGAAACAATATTCAATGTAGATACTAATCTTTTGAACGCCACAGAACTTCCGACTAAAGATAAATATTTTTTGGCTACGGAAAACAGACGCCGATTGCAGGCAAAATTTTGTATTAGTATTGTTTTAGCAGGAAATCGATCCATTGGCCAGTATTTATCTGTTCATAAATCCTCTTTCAGTTATCCGCCAACCAACAGACGCCTCGAGGAAGCGGTTGTCGGTGATTGGCCTAAGACGATGAAATTCAAAGCTTTATAACTTGGTAAATTTTAGTCTAGTCGAATTTAAAATCGATCCTATCTTCCGACCCGTTTTCTTTCTCTCGGTTTTTGGGTTTTAAAAAAATAACCGGATTAAACCGGGCCAAAAAAATAAACGAAAAAACCGGTTAACCGAAACAAAAAAAAAAATCGGTTTTCGGTTTAAACCGGTAAGTTTTCAGTGTACCACCGTGTATGTGGGTGTGGTGTACATTAAATTTGAGGTTGAGGGTCAAATGCTTTCTCGCTGATGTGGCGTGCAAATTTGGAGAGGAGATTGCCATTTCAGGTGTCATTATTGCTATGCTTCCCATATCTCACTACCGAGTCCCGTATTACTATTTGTCCCGTTTTCGAATGATTCTCGACCGATTTCCCGAACGAGAATAATATAACGTACTATTACATATGTACAAGTAAGAAAGATCAATATTGGCAACACTGAGATTCTACTCAACCGGAGTGTATACCTAAAAGAATTTAGAGAAAAATAATACTAACAAAAACTGCGAAGCAACTATGAAATTGAGTATGAAAGAGAAATGGCTGAAGTTTTTTGCAGATGCAAAGTATATTGATCAGAAATCATGTCTACTAAAGCCATCCGAATACGAATTTACCATTCCAGCCCGCAATGCAAATTTGGTGAGAATATTTTCCCTAATGTCAATTCAATAGGCAGGAGAAAGAAACAGGTTGTCGGTAGAGACAGTTGAAGCAATTTTGATTTTTCATTATAATTTTAAAATGACTTACCCGAATTTTATAATTATGTGAAGGAAGAAAATGATATAATTAAGAAAGTAAAATCACCTTTAAAATATACCTGGCCTCAGAAGGATTAGCCTTATTATTCTACATGTTCAGTTTGTTAGAATGATTCGATTTTATTGATTTGATGAATTTTGATCAGAATTATTGATATTTTTCTTTGCATTATAGTGAAATCTTAAAGTATCTCCGAATATTTATTATTACTTGTGCGAGCTTTTAACAGATCCACGAACATCGGCTGCTTTTTACCAAAACTGTTGACGCGGCATTGATCTACACATGCCATGAATGATTCGTTTTTATTGATTTGATTGAATTTTGATCAGAATTGTTGATTTTTTTTTCTTTATTGATATTTTAGCTAAGTAAAATAAACTATTATCTACCCACTTTTTTCTTGTTTTATATTTATTTTGTACTTAATCGTCCCGTATCAAAACTTGACAATTATGCCAGCCATAGTCATATCAATTATAGTGAAATCTTAAAGTGTCTCCAAAAATTTATTATTACTTGTGCGAGCTTTTAACAGATCCACGAACTTTGGCTGCTTTCTAACAAAACTGTTGACGCGGTATTGATTTACACATGCTATGACAACTTCACTGAAAACTGAAACTTTCCTTTTCCTTCAAAACTCTGATTTATGTCCTTTTGAGCGAAACTTAAAAACGCAAAAGCGAATACCCCGTCACGATGCTGAAGCGGAGGAAACAAGTGGACGTTTTTCTGGAAGAGGACGTTTTTTTTTCTGGTCAGTGACATGCCCAATTCGCTCGTAAGAGAGACATCCACTGTGCATCTGCATGTTTTTCTTTCCTGGACAGCTGCCAGAAATGGTCGCATACGGCGGATATAAATGTACACATGTGGAATTTATGGGAATTCTTTCTCGGAGGAGTCTTCTGAGATTCAGATTTTGCGAGAGAGAGAGAGAGAGAGAGTAAATGTTTTTGTTTGATCCATTTAGATATGAGTAGTTTCGAACTCTTAGTTGATTGTCGCATCTGGCGACGGTTGCTATAACAAGAAGTTTAGCGAGTCGGCTGGCTTTTAAGTCGTGAAAACTCGAACGCACTTTCGCGAGTTTTACTGATATCTGTCTGGACTAGGAAATTAAATTTGTTCCGGCCTGGTTTTCTGTTTGAGTAATGCGTTTTTAAGAAATTAAAATTCTTTTTCGTGAAAGACTCTGACATTCATTGGCGAAGTGGGCCTAACACTGCTCTGCCTGTGTCATAAATTAAAATTTCTTGCCCGTGAAGTAACAAATTAAAATAAACTTACCAAACGAAATCAAAACAAAAATAGTTCGCTTTTGCATGTTTTTCTTTGAGTCGATGATATCGATTCCGGATCTGCAGATGATAAAAAGAATCAGACGATAATGACAAAATATGTAACTGAAAATAAAGATGTTTTAAAAAAGCTATAATTAAAGTAGAAGGTTTTATTAGAATTAAAATTGTGGAAAGATAATTTTCAGGGAAGGAAATAATTTTTTCCAGCCAATCAGAGTCCGCGGAATTGGAAAAACATGTGACAATATAAGCCAGTAATAGTCCTAAGGAATAAAGAATATTTCCTTCGTTTTTCTGTCACGGATCTGCGAAGAAAATCGTTGCACTCTTGAAAAAAATTAAAAATCAAAAATAAAAGTTATTTCGACCGTTCTTGTTTTAAATTAGGAAAAAAATGTTCTTATCTCAAAAATCTGAATTTTAGTTTTAATTCTTAAGATTTTTTATGGTAAATGAGTTCGCGAAAATATTGATCTCGAGAGTAAAAAGTGGGAAAAAATTAAAATAAGAACTCTTCTGCTGTTTAGAATCCTAATAATTGTTTTTAAAACCTTTATTTTTTCATTAAATTTATTTGAGGTTTGTATAGAATCGTGTCATAAAAACCCGACATTTGTTGTAAAAAAGTAGCTGAAGAAGATGCTCTTTGAGCTATTTTTACTGTGTTCAGAAGAGAATTCAGTTGAATAGTTGTTAAAAACTTGCTGCAAAAAAGTGTTCTCTTGCTCTATTATTCATTTAAAAATGCCTCAAAATTCGAAGAGTAATCTGTTATCGAATATATCTCGTTATCGTTTCCAAAAATAGAAAAGAACGAAATTTTTATCTCAACAAAATGTTTTCGCAAATATTTTGTCTGTCAGCAGCTGCAAAAAAGATGAAGGAGTGGCAAAATATGAAAATGAATGCGTTTGGGCCGAATTGGCTTTTGTTAAAGGTGATGAAAAACAAACATGGGAAGCGTGCATTGTTGTTATTCGTGAGTGAATTTCTTTTTGTACATGTGCTATTATCATTTTTTTTATTATTGTTCGGATTTGTGATTGTTTTGCATAATGCAGTATGAAATCGGTGATATTGAAGTATACCATGTTGTCATAGCTAAACGAAATAATAGTAAAAATCGAATCTTAGCTGAAATTTTCAATGGCAAACTGGCAAATTTTTTCATTAATTGGTTATCGATTACTAAGATCTGTTGCCTGATTGTCAAAATGTCACATTATCGAGTTCGCATATTAGAGAGTATTCATATCATACACTCGTAAATTTTCTTGCAGAATAAGCCTTCATCTATATATTTAAAATAATTGACAAAATCAGAGTCAGTCCCCAGCTTCAATTACTGGACTGATTTCGATAATATTTATTTCATATGAAAGCTTCTGACGCCTAGATATGTCGCCAGTGGTCGCCACCCACCCACCACCTTCCATTTTCGAAATATATCGCAAGATATAACTTCGGCGAGTGCCTCAGCCTCTACGACCGCCAGTTCACCAATTTATTTCGCCAAGTTGCAAACAATGCTACAGGCTATTAAAATTACAGGCGAACAACTGGTCGTGGAAGGCGACTAGTTATCTTATTTTGTAGTTCCAGTATAAAGATGCTTTTCGTCAAATAAGATTACTTGCTATCCAAACACTATCTTTCCCAGAATTAAAGCTGCCTGCTGTTCTGAAATGGATAGCATTGATCTGTCGCGTTTGTATATCCATTTTTTTTTTTTTTTTTTTCTTTTTCTTTCTAGTGTTCTGAATTCTGAGTAGTTCGATGTTTGCAAATAATAATAATAATAATAAAACATTCTTAAAATTATCCATTTTAAGAATATTTTTTTAAAAATTAAAAAATCGTTTGGCACGAATATTTATGAAAAAGTAATCGAAATAGAATGGCAAAGGCATCGTTTTTTGTTTTTGTGAACGTAGCTTGGCAACGATGAAAAATAAAGTTTTTTTGAGAATTCGATGTTCTTTAATTGTGTGATTTTTTTTTTTTTTTGTATATAGTCTATAAATATTTTTGTTAAAAAAAATATCTGTGCAAGTCTTGAATAAATGTGTTTTGGAAGGAAGCCGTCATCACACTTCATCTAATGTTTGAAATACAGTGCACTACTTTTATTCTAAGCAACCGGTAATTTTATAACAAAATATCTCCCCGCACATAGCTTCTAAAATGAGAAAAATGGCATTATGAAGAAAGAAAAAAAATGGTGCTAGTTCGAGAAAGTAAAAATTTTTCATTAATGCTCAAATGCAAAGTTTTGTTTATATAAGAAACAGTGAGGTTGCTACCAAAAATATAAAACTCGTAACACAGTATCGGTTTGTTTCATCCTAAAATAATATTTTAGGACAAAGCAAATTTCGAATTATGGAACGGCGGCCTGAATCTATTCGTTCATATCAATTTCAAATGTTATCTAAACAAATATGTATTATTTTGGAAGATTACAACATGCATAAACAAACATTTCTTCTCAAAAATAAAACCGTTGCATTTTCAATTGAGTTTCTACAGCACTTATTCTATTGTGAATCAAATATCAACAAATTCTTTTGAATATGCTGATTTTCCGATTCAGTCGAGGGTATTTCTTTGATAAAATGGATTTAAGAACAGCTTACGATGCCTTAAAGAATGCGGCAATTATTTCATACCTGGAGGAAATGCTGCATTAAAATGAAAATGCATTGTAGTTCCTAACTTGAAAGAAAAAAAACCATTTTTGTTTATTCTAAACCAAACTTTCAATTCTGAATTATCTTTTTTTTCCAATTGCGAGGTCGATGACTTGGATCATTAGTAATCATCCATTGTTTCCGGTGTAAAATCGAAATGTTGCTTTAAAATTTCATTAGCCTTTTCTTTTTAATGGGAATTAAATTGGATTCTTCACCAAATTCAATTGATGTTTTTGTAAATTTTTTTAAATCTTGTGGAATTCAAATTTTCCATTGTTCTCCAACTGATTGTTTAAGTCGAGGTCAAAAATGCTTGCCTTGTATTTCGTGACTATATTTGACGAAATTTGTGCGGTTTATTAATGTTTAATACTTTTGTTTTTGAAAAGCTTTTTTTTTTTTTTAGTCAGCTGGGAAATTGTATAAGGATTAATAATATATGCATAGTTCTCGAAAAGGCGTCGAACGCTTGATAATAAATTGAACATGAAATACTTAAACATCGTTTAACGTGTTTTTATCTTTGTGTTGTAAAATTAAGTCTGAATCTAGGAGCTGGGAATCTTGTTTTTTTCTTTCTCCACTGGTGAACTTGGATTGATTACTCGCTTGTAAATTTATTACTAAAATATAGATAATAATTGCTCTTTTATAATAGAAAGTATAAAAGAGCAATTTGTTATGAGTATGATGTATGTAAGTTCATGGTTTTTTTTTTGTTGTTGTTGTTGTTCTTTATGCACGCCTAGACCGTATGGCTTACAGGGACCAAAATTGGAACAGTGATGATCTGGCATAAAAAGGAGCTAACGCCGTAAAAATTATTTTAAAATTCGAATTAGGTTATTTAATTGGAAGTACTAAATTCAGCCGTTTTGTGCCTATTTCCGCCACTTTTTTTTTTCCTCCATTAATTTTCATTCAGATCCGGTATTCATTTTATTAACTCTAACTAATTATTTTTTTAAATGCTTTTACTAAGTTCGAATGTTTCATGTTTCTATGTATATAAGGTTGGAATTTTGTGATCGATTTTTCACTCACTTCTTAATGCACTAGAGTTCTGATTTTTTTTTTATATATTTATTGGATCTTGATGACAATGCAATATTTTAATAAATTTAGAGCTCTCAATTATCAATTTAAAAAAATCGCAAAATTGTGTTTGCACTCGGTAGGTTTCAGTGGCCCCGTCTATAGTATTTTTGAGAACTAAAATACTCGACACAGTAATTTAAATGTTTCAATAAAAATAAGTAGGATGTCCTATTGTAGATCTTGTTAAAGAAATTATTGCTGGAATTAAATAAAGCATTACGTACATCCTATCGGACCTTTTTTCAACAAAATATTTGCTTTAGTTAGTTGATGTATAAAATATTTATAATACTGAATTATGACATAAATTAAAAACTAGAAAATAATAAATATAAAAAACTTTAATGCATTGGTAAAAGCGTTTTTTTAAAATTTTTTTCTCAAAAATCTGGAGGTGAAAACAAAAAGCGTGAGGCGCTGAAAACAATAGAAGAAAGATATAAAACCGCAAAGATTATCATAAGAAACGAAATGTTATTAAACATTCATCATATAAAATATATTATAAATGTGATTACAATTCTAATTTACTTACAACTTTTCTACCTGCGCCTCGCGCTTTGTGACCTCCAGATTTTTGAGAAAAATTCTTTTATTTTTAAATGCATTGATAAAAGCGTTTTTAAGTTGTTTTTTTTTTGTATTTATTTAATTTTTCGTCCTGTAATAAGGATTTATTTATTACCACATTTTCGATGCTAATTAAAATGAGCACTGAAGAAAAATCACTGCCTAAGAACAATTATTTTATAAACAAAATTGCAACAACTAAGAAAGAGTTTAACTTATCGAGACATCACACACTGAAATGGCAAATGGAAAACTGTTATTTGACCGGTCATAGTATGCTTAGTGTTTAAAGGGTTATTCTATTGTATTCATTTGAAGGGGGGGGGGCGGGCTGGGGAAATCCATTGGGAAAAATACAAAAGCAACAATTTTAAAATAACAGTAACGCCTCTAAAGTCGAACTTTTAAATTTAAATAAAGAAAATCCATGAGTCAAAGAAATGAAAACAAAATGTTATCTTTAGCACAAACCAATGACCGTCAAGGCTGATTCTTTTTGAAACCCAAACTCTTTATACACAAAAAAATAGTAAAAAGAGAAGGCGGAGTAAATTGTTCCATGCTATAAAAACTGGCCATCAAAAGAATAGAACGGATCTCCTCGAGTGCGATGGTTCGACACCTCAGGAATGACCTCAAAATGAACTCAAGTACGCACGATGATTTTCTTTTCATTCACTTTCTCACAATTTCTTTCTCTGACTCATAAATAGTTTCACCACGGGCATCCAACCAACTGTTGATCCAACCCGTTCTTTTCACAGATCATTCTTGGTATGCTCTTCGATTGTTTGCTTAGGCACAGTACCTACAAAAAATGGACCGACCACTTGGATTTATTTTTTGTTTCTTCCACCTCCGGCGTGTGTTTTTTGTCTGACACACCTTCCCCGTCTTCCAAGAGGCGTTGGCCTTTCCTCCTCGTGGTAAGGGCTGGCCAACCTTGCAGTGGACAAGGTCGTTCGGACATTTGCTTCTTGCGATCTCTTTTCGGGGTCCGGTTGAAGTGAATTGGGGCTACACTTTTTTTATTCGAATAAAATCGGATCGAGGACGTTAAGCCTCGCCAAGATTAATGGAATGAATCTGGACTGGATGTTGAATTAAGCGATAAGTACGTGGAATTTGGTGGTCGCTTTCGAGTTTGGGTTTGCTTGTTGTTGTTTCCTGCACGCCCTTTTTCTGTAACAATGTGTGTGACGCCAGTAAGTTATGGCCCGTCACCACTGATCTTTGGGGAAAGTGTTTGGCAGCAATAAGATTTGTTGTTCTAGATCCAGATTCCTTCCTGGGCATTTCATTTGTCGAATTAAGCGGTTGAGTTATTATATTGTTATTGGATAATTATCAGATTTTAATGAGCCGAGGAATTTCTTGTTCCTGTTGCTGCTTGTTGTATTCGTTCAACTCTGTTATTGGGTTGTATTTTACATATGATACCATGGGCGAAAATTCCTCTTCATAAAATCGGCCCCTTCACAAAACAAATTCACGTAAAATATAGAAATATGACTAATAAAATTGAAGGTTTTAAATGATAAAAAAAATTTCTCAGAAGGAATTTTTTCCCCCCACAAAAGTAATTTTTTCCCCACAAAAGTAATTTTTTCCACACAAAAGTAATCCCCTCCACACAAAAGTAATCCCCTCCACACAAAAGTAAATTTTTTTCCACAAGTGTTTTTTTCCGCAAAAGTAACTTTTTTCCACAAAAATGGGCCCCTGGATACGTCAAAAATGCATAATACCAGTTTAATTTTGGAATACTGCACATCTAGCGAAGGAGGAGGGACGTAACGGCAACAAACAGTAAGGCAAAGCTTATTTTGGCATTAGGTGACATACGCAGTTGTGTTTCTCAAGTGACAGTGAACCGACTCCATTGTGTTTCATCGTTTTTCATCGCATTCTGCCATCGACACATTTTAATTGTATCAAAGAAAGTAAAATCTTCCTCTGGCTAAAAGTGTATTAGAATTTTATTTTTTGAACTTTTTGTGTTTTCGATTCGGAAAGTCGGAAGAGTCAAATTCAAGTTTGATTTCTTTTTTTTTTTATAAGAGGCAAGATTTTAAGCCCTTCTTTTCATACTTTGTTTAAAAGATTGTTTTTCATTTCTTTTTTGTGGATAAACGTTTTCTTTCCAATATATTCCGGAATAGGTTCAAGCCTTGGAGGATATTAAATTCAGACCTTAAAGTCTTTTTTCTATATTGAATTTCTAGTTTTGAATCTGCATGGATGAATGGTCTCTGATGAAGTCATCCACCGGATTCTTGCTTCTTATCGTTGTCTGCTATAATTTTTGTATTTTTAACTCTTCCACAATTAAAAATTCCTTATATTAATATTTATATCTTTGATTTTGAAACATATTATTTTGGTTAGGACGCCATTTTTTGTAATGTATTAATTCTATGACTCCAGCTAGCATTTTTAGCGATTGAATTTATTACATTTAACATTCACAGTTGCATTATACAAACAGAAAACTGTTAAAAAAAAAAAAAAAAAAAAACTAGGAAACTTGCCGGATTGGGGAACACAGGTTATATCGAACTTCAACTCTGGCTGGAATCGCTTCTCATTGTGTTTGGTGCATCCGGCACAGATTAGAATCATTACAAATTCATTAAAAAAATGTTAAAAAGATGAATATTATACTGTCTTTCTTGACCTGCGAGAAAAAATATGGAAGATCGGAGCTTCTTAACTGTAATAATTGACTTAAAAATATAAGTGCAGTGGAATCTCCTGAATCCGAAATTTCGGACTATCCAAAAATCTTTTTTTTCTCATTCTCCGTAAAATTTTCATCAAAAAATGAAGGAAAATTAACAATTACGAATCAGACAAAGCTAATGTTTATTCCTAACTAAAGAAATATTCGAATTGGTATTTAAGATTGAATGAAGCACCTTAATTAGTAGAAACAAAATCTGTTATCTTCTGTTGAAGTAAGAAACTAAACCTGCTCGACGATGCGAATCGCCACCAAATCTTTCCGTATTCTTCCACTGAGTACCCAAAGTTAATACTCTGTTGTGTTTGATAGATACATCAAGAGTATTTTACCAAATTTTCCGGATTATCCGAATTTCCCGCAAGACGAACAGAGGTCATCCCCAATTAGTTTGGATTACCGAGGTTCTACTGTAATAACTTATCTAGCCAAAACTAAGACTGATGCTGTGTCTTCTAACTTCTTGATATACAGTAGAACCCCGCTAATCCGAACTAATTGGGACCGGTGCCTGTTCGGATTACAAAAAATTCGGATTACCCGAAATTCCGATAAAAATAGAAAAGAAAAAGATGTGTGCTAAAAAAATGCAAGTTATAAGTGCTCAGTACTATTATCTCTTGAATTCTCTTATTCAAAAGCAATAGAAAAAGGATAGGTCTCCCCTTTTCATTAGAGTAATGGATGTGCTCCTGTATGAAGTGACCTTGTCTTACGGCGAATTGCATTAGTTTCTTCAATGTGTACAAAATTATGCATGCTGAAAAGGTACTTTTTTGTTTTTAGTATGTGTATTTAAATCTTTTCAGGCAATCTTTTCCATTACATATAATTTTCGAAAATAAAATCGGTTCGGATTAACCTGAATTTCGGATTAGCGGGGTTCTACTGTACTTTATTGCGTTCGATACATCAAGAGTATTTTACCAACTTTTTCGGATAATCCGAATTTCCCGCAATACGAACAGAGGTCAGCCCCAATTAGTTCGGATTGCTGAGGTTCTACTGTAATAACTTATCTGACCAAAGCTGCAAACGAAAGCTAAGATTGTTACTGTGTCTTCTTGATATATATTTTACTTGAGTGAAAAATGCCGGTCTTTAAATGGTCCTTTTTACTATAAATATTGATAATTTCCTTTAAGAAACAGCTGTTCAATTCTGCACGATATACAAATAAGGATAATAAAGATTAGGGATGTAACGAATATCCGATCTATTCGGCTCTTTTGCCGAATACTAAACAGATACTCGGCCGAATTAATTCAGGGTAATAATTTTTTTTAAATGTACTTTTAAATGTATTTAATAAAGAATATTGCCGAATTACTATTCAGTATATTTAAAAAATCTCCTAACATTTATCAATTTTAAGTTGTATTGTACATAAGTGTATTTAATAATGCTGCCTAGCATTTTCCATTGGTAAAGCCTGAAATTATGATGCAAAAACAATAATTGTTCAGCATTTTCAGGAAGAAGTCTATTCTGTTTAGTTTCATACATATATATTACGGGCTTCAGAAAATAAGCCCTCAACCATATATTGTGTTTCCAGAAACTGAAAGATATTTTCTTGCTAAATTTGCAAATCTTAGAAATTTTTCCGTTTTTTTCCCCAACAATTAAGAGGATATTCCATCCTAGTTATTAGAATTTTTTTATAAAAACAGGAATTTACTTCTAATAACTTTAATTTATCCACTTGTAGCGGTTACAATTCACTGCCTTCTCCTTTTTATGGTAGGTGGCGGTACTAGAGCCATCCGGTTTTTCCCATGATGCCTCTCTCTCTTCTTTTCTGTATACTTGTCTTCTGTTGTTGTTCTCTGTCTTGCATCTTGTACCTTTTAATGTACTGTGTCGTGGAACTTAGCCATCTAATAAAAATTGTTCCTGAAATTGAATTAATTCTTCAACAGCGGCATTCCATATAAACATGAGTCTCGTCACTCTACACACTGAATTTTCTTTTGTGTTTGTCATTGCTGTGTTCTGCAATGCTAACTTTTTTATTTATGTTGAGCAAGTCCAAGATGAAGAGGGTTTCTCCCATTTTATTACTGGAATTAAAATATTTAGAATATTACAAAAAATGCATCAAGATATTAGTATATTTTTAAATGTTCAAATAATAAAGAAAATCGTTTTTTCATTTAAAATTTGAGCAGTTTTTTTAATTAAAATAAAAACAAAAACGTTTTGAAAAAGTAGGTATTCGGCAGTCAGACAAATATTCGGCCAAATCGCTATTCGTTACATTCCTAATAAAGATTTAAAAGTTCGCTGAAAAAAACATATCTCGACTTCATCGTGAAAGAAACACGATAAAGTTTCCTTCAATTCCATTTTACTGCTTAAGTTTTCAAAAAAATGCCCCATCACATTGCTTTCTTGTTCCCATTAAAAAAAATTCCCAGAGTTCAACTTGATTGATTGCAAGAGGAGCTGAAATGCTTTCCAGAAGAACCAAAGGACATTTCTTGGAGTAGTTTCGAGTCGATTTGATCCACTCTCCGTCTCGGGACTTGGTTGAATGGAAAGGCGTAGATGTCATTAGGTGGTGAGGATAAATGGGAAAACCACTGGGTTTGGAATTCAATATCGTCAGTTAAAATTAGAATGATACCGTGGATTGTTTTAACGTGTAGTGATACTGTGCTGGTTATGTTTTTGACCAAATTTAATCTTATTAAAGAATATAATAAACAAAAGTATGGAAATAAATGTTAATGAAATGTATTGAATGGGACAAAGTGTGCGATGTGGCAATATGGAGTCTAAGTAGTTTGATTAATAACATTTAATTATTATAACTTGAAAACGTGTGGTTTATTTCAATTTTAAAAGTTACTCATTTTCTCAAATTTCATTCAGTAGGTATCACTTCAACTGATGCCATAGAAAAACATAAAATATAATTTTAGCATGCAAACCAACAAATATAAATATAGATTATTGTTTAGCAACGGATTCGGAAACCCTTCGCACTTTTGCGCATGCGCTGGGCGGAGTTATTTTCATCAAAATAGGAGGGGGGGATGAAGAATGGAAGGGTGATGTTTACATTTTACTAAGCGTGAAGCAAGAACTCCGGAAATGCGCTCATACGACTCATTGCCTGACACCACTTTTTGAAGTAAATCGTCAAAATGGTAGTCTCTATATCCGTTGCTGAACAGTAGGCGTGTTTTAACCATATCGACTGCTATTGTGCTAAATACAGTAAACTGATTTTCAGTAATAAAAATACAGTAAACTGATCAGTTTACAGCGAAATACAGTAAACTGATAAAGTGACTTCTTTTAAGCGCCGGCTTTGAAATGAAATCGAAAATCTATCTCGTAGGCAATTTTTCTGTATTCGAATTCATAACTAACGTTTTTGAATATACCAGATTTCTTCCAAAATTCTCAAAAAAAAAAAGTTGCTTCCCATCAATCCGGGTAGCATATTTACAAACCCTACCCTGATAGAACTGAGGCAGGAAATCAGTCAATATCATTGGCTACGAGGAGCAGTGACGTTGTGTTCGGCTGTCGCACGTAGCCTACGGCAATCATAACAAAACAAGAGTCGTCCTACTTTGCTTTTCCGTTTTCCCACAGTTGAGCACAGAAAACATTCTTCCGTGGGTTGTAATATTTTTAAAAATGAAATTATTTTTTAAAATATCATAAAAAATAAAACATCCCACACTGTAAGAAATTATACTAATGAAAAGTACACGCATGAGAGCAAAGAACGACGTCATCGGCTCTCGGCGAAGCGAGCCAATCATATTGTCCGATTTCCTGCCTCAGTTCTATCAGGATAGGGTTTGTAAATATGCATCCGGGTATCGACAGTAAAGTAACATAGTAACAAAAAGTAAGCAAGATACAGTAGCGCCGGCTGGCGGTGACACTATAAACAGAAGTAGCGCAGAGAGATAAACACGCATTAAAATGAAACCAGCGGGAGTGGCCTCCCCTAAACTTTCTCGTATACTCCTAACACATGTGGAGAAAAATAAGCTAGAAGGCAGTAAAACGAACAAGCGTCCCTAATGCTGTGTAGAAAAAAAGCTTGGGAATCGGAAGCTTGGAGGGCGAAATGCGTGGGCAGGAGCGGAAAGGATTAGCGCAAGTGAATCGCGCAATTACGCAATAATGGCCTCGCCTCATTGTGTGATGAGAAAAGACAAATAGGCGATATGAACACCTTTTTTTTTCGACGATTGAAACTAAAATTGGGCACGGATCTACAATTATTGTTAGCAGGCCTCGTACCAATTTTTATTTATCAAAGCTTTAGGGTTTACGAGTTATAATGTTTAGAAGTATGCGATTATGCAGACCGACAGACAGTCAACCCTTTGACGGATTTGGCCCAACATATGATACGGATCTACATTCCTGATGATAAAGCTGTGTAACAAGTTTTATCCATCTAGCTATTCAAGTTTTTGAGTTATAGTGTTCAAATGAACGCGGACGAACAGAAGACAAACTTCCCGAATTTTCGACGGATTTTGTCCAAAATTTAATAAAAACCTACAAATTATGTGTCAAGATCAGATACCAAATTTCATCCCCGTAGCTCTAATAGTGTTTGAGTTATCGTGTTCACAGACAGACATAATTCCAAAATTGTGTTTTTCGGACTCGGGGAGGTCTGAAACGTGGAGATTCGTCAAAATCTCGAGTTCGAATTTTTTGACGATTACATTACTTTCTCGTATACGAAGTATACAAAGAGAAAGTCAAAAGTAAGCAAGATATAGTAGCGCCGGCTAGCGGTGACATTATAAACAGAAGCAGCGCAGAGAGATAAACACAGAATTTACACATTAAAATGAAAAAAAATAGAAAAGCAATAGGATGCGGAACAGGTGGTTTCCTTCCTTCACAGAAAAGCTGCAGAACACAATTTTATTCCATACTTTTTTTCTTAGTTTAGTTTTTTCGTTGCTCAAATTCGGAAGATTCTGTTTTTCTTCCCTTTCGAACATTAGAGTGGCCGTTATTTATTAATTAATTTACTGCTCGACGGCCCCCGGGCGCCGGCCCGGACGCGGAGACTTCAAGAGTCACTTTTTGGAATTATAGCCTTAAAAGCATGAGAGAGGAATGCATTGTGTAAGTGCATTTTTGAAGTTATGCTGGTGCTTGTATTATCATATATCAGACTTTTCATTGCGCGTAAACGATTGCTCATTACAATTCATTATAGCCTGAAAGTAATTTAACTTTATTTCTTTTGGCTTCCGCTATAACAAAGAATATTGCAGCTGCTGTTGAAATAAACTTACTCTTTTCAAAATTTTCTTAAAGCTTGAATGTTCTTTCTGAAGGGCTATGTGCTATTTTTGCTTTTAAAATGTGATCGTAAATTCATTTTATGGCTGTGTAACCATAATTCATTTCAAAAGTTACTTGCCGTAAATAAACTTTTATTAAATATTTTGCTTACATTAAAAAGTATTTCTTTGAATTCTTTTTAACGCAAAAATATGGTTGTGGGAAGCTTTTAATATCAACATTAATTGTTTGGATCTGATTTCCTTTCCTAATTTTTTAACCCTTGATTTACCACATTGACTTATTAATTATTTGGATCTGATTTCGTTTTCTAATTTTTTAACCCTTGATTTACCACATTGACTTATTAATTGTTTGGATCTGATTTCGTTTCCTAATTTTTTAATCCTTGATTTACCACATTGACTTAATAGCGACTTTTTAATTTTGTTTTTTAATCATTAGATGAGTTTTGATGTAGAATAATCCTGGGAATGAAGAAAACACTTTTTTAATTAAAATCACTTAATGAATTTAATAATTTAAAAAATTTAATTTCTGCCTTCAGCTGCCTTATACTGCTTGTTATTGGAACTCCTACCTTCCGTGTTCTTGTGAATTTTGTGAGGAAAAAGGACGATATTGCGAAGAAATAAACGTGATTAAGGCGGCACTTTTAAGTACCATCGGTAGATAAAGGGTTAAAAAAGAATTAAGTTTTGAATTTTCAAGAATAACTACCAACTACTTCCTCCCTTTCTCAAATTGGAACTAAAGTTAGTGAAATATAACTGTTGACTGACATTCCACAATGCATTGTATGGCGTCATACCTATTCTTAAGCCTCTTAGTGTTATAGAAAGATATCCATGGAACGAAGCATCTGTCGTTGTAAATGTTTTATTATAAGAAAAAATTAAAGTTGAAAATTAATGTTGCTTAAAACTACATTCTGATCAGATATTATCAATTACTTTTAATACCTTGGGGATCATATACTATTTAGCCAACTGTCTTTTTACTTAGAGCAACTTAAAAAGGTCTATGTTTTTGCATTTCTGTAAGAAACAATAATAATTCGACGAAGAACAATGATGATGAATTTCTAACTCCATTCATTAATTTGAATTTGACATAGAATGTGGAATAGGTATTTAATTGGAAAAAAGAATTTATTGAAAGTTTTTGAAATTTAAATTGCTATTCTTATAGTTCTGTTTACTGATAATGTAATACTCCCAACCTTTTGAGTTGTGCGGACCACCTGTTGTGTAAAAAAAATACAAAAACATATGTAAATATGTAACATTATATATGTATTATATGTCAGTAATTAGTGAAGCTTACTGTAAAAAAGATTAAAAATATATTGGTTATGAAACAAAAACTTTATTACTTAGCTTTCACAATGTAAGAAAACTCAAACGGCCAAGATTTAAAAAAATAATAAAAAAATTCAATGGGATTTTTGAC
>BGPR01026621.1:0-21379 GCA_013235015.1 Araneus ventricosus | reverse complement strand
AAAAGTTACCTAAGTTAATGCGCTAATATTGTGAGCAGTTATTCAGAGGACAGAATATATGAGGTGGTAGTGCATTTCTGACAACTGTGCAATTCGAGAAACAACCGTTCTGGATACTTCTGTGGTTACTGAAGATATTTGTAGTGCTTGTTAGTGATTTTGTTCTAGTATTAATGCGTTTTCGTCATTTATTTCTTCCATAAATGGATCTCAATTGTTATTGCACGTGGACCATCATTGTGCTTAAATCGAAACTATTAAAGAACACAAGTTTTGATTTTCAAATAAAATGATTTAAATTAAGTAAATTATTTTTTTATTAAATTCAATAAGCAAATTTGAAAATTTAATGCATTTGTTAAATTCAATAAATAAAATTTAAAAAACGAATTTATATTAAAATAAATGCGTTTGACATTTTCTTTTGTTTGCTTTCAATGTAGAAATATTCAGATAGTATTTATTTTACAAGTGTGTCATAGCAAATGTAAAACAATCTTCAAACATGCTTTAATGATAGCTTGCTGAAATTCACTAAATATTTTGTAAATATGGCATTTTTTCCCTTACGAGATCACGGAAAACAGAATCAGTGCTTGTTTCAAAGGAAGAATAATTATCACAAGGCTACATTTCATGATTTTTATCCGAAGTAGGAGGCACAATTTTGAAGTCTCTCTTAGAGTTTTAGAAGTGTAGCAATTCTCCCTAACGATAATTTTTGTAATTTGAATAAGATGCTAACGATTCATCGCAAGATTATAATTACAGTTAGTCAATAAAATATTAGTTTATTATTTCAGACAAGTAAAAACTTTGGTTAAGAATATATTTTATATATTGATTGAAGAATTTTAGAAATTATCATTTTGATCAAAATAACTGTTTCCAATCAAACTTTACCAAATTAACTTAATAAGAGCGATTCTAAGGTATTTTTGAGAAGCAAATATAAAAACAAGTTAACAAATTTAAAAATGTAAAATGAATATAGATGATTACATAAGCAATTACTTTCAACATTAGAAGTATTTGAAAAAAAATATTTTTTATATTTATTTTTCTGATATTTTATTTTCAACAAGAAGTATACACAAAGCACGAAAGCATTTATTTGAATTATATTTAACTAGCACATCCCGTCGGGGCTTCGAACACAACATGATGAGAAATAATACGAAAATCATTATAATTTTTTCATATTTTTTATTTCGTTATATAAATGAACGGTAAGACCATACACCAAATTTGATTTATATTTTATTTTGTGATTTTCAGTTATAGCTTTTACATACTAAGGGACAGAAAAAACTTCAGCTAATCATCCTGTTGATAGACTTGGACAAAATTTTGATACAGACATAAAATTGTCTTGTAAAGACCGCATACCATATTCCAGCCATCTAGCTTATAGCGATTTTGAATTATCCTGTTCACGGGCAAGACATGGAGACATACATAATTTCAGCAATGGCTTTTCATAGAGTCAAAACAGTCTAAAATATAGAGAATAAAAAAAAATCTAGAACACATTTTTTGTTTATTATAATACTTTCTCTTCGAATATTACGTAAAACTGAAAAATAAAAAGCATAGTTAAAAATTGTATTTAAAATTAACATTTAAAAATTTATCAAAATTAAAGAAAATAAATTTATCAAAATTAAAGAAAATAAATTTATCAAAATTAAAGAAAATAAATTTATCAAAATTAAACAAAATAAATTTATCAAAATTAAACAAAATAAATTTATCAAAATTAAAGAAAATAAATTTATCAAAATTAAAGAAAATAATTTCTTGAAAATGTTTGACGTCATTAAAAAGAAAATTTTCTGAATTTTAGACGATATAGAAGTTGCTTTTGTGCAATAATATGTTCCGAAGTCTTAGCGGAAAAGCTTTTAAATTTTGGTTAATTTGTAAATAATTAAAACATAATTAAAATTTTGCAAAATCCTGTTTTATTGCGCACTTACTAACCTAGAAGCAACTACCGGCCAAATTAATTATTGTAATTTCATTTCTTTGTTCAGCCATTTCGTTAACCGCCAGTGATCTCAATTTACAAAACTTAACATTAATTTTTTTTATTAAAACATCATAGTGACAAGAGTATTTTGAATGTAAGATTATCATCTACTTCTACAATAATAATTTTCATTTTATGTAAATCAAATGTTATCTCTATCGAAAAGTTAAATCAAATGTCTTATAAAAACCGGTACCATTTTGGAACAAAATATTTCATAAAATTCTCAATGAAGTAACCAGAAAAACTATACTTTGAATTCTAAATTAGATTTAAATTTGTCTCTGGAAGAAGGAGAAAATGTCTTTTTCATTCTCGAGTTGCAGCGTTCAAAAACTTTTTGACTTCATTATTCAAAATACAAAAAAGTGGAGAAAGATATAAAAGCGAATCTACTTTATTCCAGAATTTTATTGCGTACTAATCTCAACGTAAACAAGAAAAGATGAGACGAGGGCTGGCCTAACCTTTTCGTCTTTGGTTCTGTAAGAGTCGAGTATTTGTCTGTTAGGGGAAGAATGTCGAACCATAAAAATAAATTGTTTGCAGTTACTTTGTCACTTTCTATTATGTAGACTATCCTTATAAATTGCTCAAAAACAAACAGTAGGCATAATGAAGATTCATTGTCTATGGTGAATTGGCGAAGATGTACAAAACTAGATCTTTTTCAGGAACTGGCTCTTCTTATAAATGGTGTAATTTACTTTTGAATTGGTTCGTGCAAAAGCATCTAACGTGAGGTAAACGTCTTATTCTGGGAAGTGAATGTAAATTTTATGTTTAAAAATGAAACCTACTTTAAATAAAACATTTCCTGATCTTTAAAAGTTTCGAAATGGGCGATGAAATATAGTACAAGTAAATAAAAGATTTTAAAAGACTTTTTTAAATTGTTCTTTTATTTTTTTAAAATACGATTAAAAACCAAAATAAACTTCTTCACCTTTGAAGTTAAAATTTTTACTTTTTAGCTAATCATAAAAAAGAATAAATTGATTTAGAGTTAGGAAAGGTTTGCATTAAAGATCATTTGAAAGGAAATACAGTCGGACCTCTATTTAACGAAGTCGCTAAATCCCGAAAAAAAGTTCGTTGTATAGAAAATTCGTTAAAAAGATATTCAATTTTTAAAATACTTTAAACTACACAAAACAGATTTTAAATTCATGAACACTAAATATTATTAAAAAAAGTAATGAACCACACATTTATTTTGTAAATTAATATCTATTTGTTTTATATATCTTATCTTCAAAAAGAAATCTGCCAGGAAAACAAGAATAAAACAAAACATTGTCCGGAAATACTCAGTATTTTCAATTTTAAAAAATTTTATATTAAAATTAATGAATTTTCAGTTAGTATTTCCGAGGTTTCAGCTTCAGAATCAAGTGAAAGAAAATCATCAATCAGCACATCATCGTTAATTTCTTCTTTTTGCCTTAACTGTATCCACATTTTTTTAAGTTCATCTAAGGGAATATCGTCTTCGTCCTCCGTACTTGCCGAATTCTCATTGCTGACAAAGAATCCAGTTTTGGCAAAACTGTTGCGAATAATACGATCTGTGACATCATAGTTCCATGCTTTGGAAATTTCTTATATGCTTTCCCGTAAGTTGATCTTTGGCATGGATTGATTGTTTTCAAGCGCAGTGATAACTTTTCGCACTATTCTCTTGCGATAGTGAATTTTGAAATTTTTTATCACCCCTTGATCCATTGGCTGCAGTTTTGATGTAGTGTTTGGTGGCAAGTAAAAAACTGTAACATTTTTCAGTTTTCGGTTGATTTCTTTCTGATGGGCGGGACAATTGTCAAAAAAGAGAGCAATTTTGCGACACTCTGCAATCATACGTTTGTCCAACTTTTGAAACCATTTTTCATAAATTTCTGATGTCATCCAATATTTTTTGTTAAAGTCATAATCAACCTCTAAAGATTTTGCGCCTTTGAAACATCTTGGATTTTTGCTTCTTCAGATAACTAATGGTTTCTGATGTTCAGTCATATTTGCACATAGCATGACAGTTAATCTTTATTTGCTCTGTTTTCCTCCAAAGCATTTTTCCTTTTTAAATGTTAATGCCTTTTGAAGCAAACATTAAAAAACTAAAGCAGTCTCATCCGCATTAGAGATGTTTTCTGGCTTATAGTCTTTTAAAATTTTACTCAGTGTCTCTGTTATCCGGTTTTCATTATCATTATCATCAACGTCTTTACTTTCACCAGATATTACTTTTGCCGTAATTCCGTGTCTTCTCTTAAATTTTTCAAACCATCCATTGCTTCCTCGATATTCGTAGTATCCCAATGCCTTCGCAAATAGAAGAGCTTTCTCAATTATGAAAGGCCCAGAGAAATGGCTGATAAGCTGTTTGGAGGAATACCAAATTTTAAAGCAATATCCTTTTTTCACGCTTTTATCCACCTCATGAAGAATTAAATTTTTTTTCTTTGATGCTCAAACACTTTCGCTTTGACATTTTCCAGCTACAAGAACCGAAATTACCAGCACTACTCTGATCAGCAATCTAGAAAACGGGAGACTAGTTCAAGGACACGGGTCAGCTCCATTGAGGATGAAAGGGGGTTATTGAAAGTTTTTTTAGTGAAGTGGACAGTAGGGGTGAAGTGGGTGGATAAAGGTTGCACTCCCTGGATGAAATGCAAAGAATGACAGCGATTTTACTACTCTCGGTGAGTTAAGTGACTGGTAAAACCAGTTCAAGGTCATTGATCACCATAAAATGTGTTAAAAGAAAGAATAAGTTTGAAATGTTCAGAAATATTTTGAGAAATAGGGAGGAAAAAAATATTGGTTCACAAGAAAAAGTTCGTTAAATAAAGAATGCACTTCGCTATTTGGAGGTTATTTTACGAAGAAATTCGCAAAATGTTCTTGGTTCCAAGGGAAAGTTCGCAAAATAGAGAAATTCGCAAAATAGAGGTTCGTTAAACAGAGGTCCGACTGTAATACCTTATTTTCTATACTGTATGTAATATATGAGTCATTCTCATGAAAAAGGTTCAAATAGCTAAAGTGTTTTATTTTACAAAAGCGTGTAAAAAATCTTAAAAATTGAATGGATGTTTCCATTTTAGCTTAATAAATAACCTTATATTAGTGCTCAAGTTTTCTATTTTATTTTTCACAGTTTTTTTTTTTTGGGGGGGGGGTAACATTTTTGGCCTGTCTACGAAGGAGACATGATAGTCAAGGGAACTTGCATTTTAAACGAAAGCATAATTGATTAATTCTTGGGCAGATTTGGTACAGGTTTATTTCTTATAAGTAAATAGTAAAATTAGTTATTAAAAACCAGCTCAAGAAAACTTTACATTTTAAAATAAATATCACTTTTTAAATAATGACACTGACGCTATAGTTAAATAATATTTACAAACAATTTCAAATAAATGAAAGTCAACATTTTTCTAGTTTGTAATCAATTATAAACTAGATTAAGGAATATCATATATATCATATATTTATTAATTAATAAACAATCTAGTAAGTCTCGTATTAAGTTTTTTCCACTCTCTTCTCTTCTGGATTTGAGCATCTGACTGCTTTGTCTTTTTATTTTTTGATATTTCCATTTTTTCTAAAAATAAAATTAGCTATTAAAATGTTTTTTATACATTATTGAAGCTATAATATTATAATTATTCTATATGAACTGTTTACCTTAATTCTTTTCGAGAATATAAATTTAATTTTAATTTTTTAAAAATACAAAAGAAAATCATTAAATTTCATAAAAAATATTTACCAAAAAACTTTTAATTTATCTAACTGTATTATGATTTTTGAGATTTTGCCTCTTTCATTGACAATGCCATCCTCTATGTAGCGATTCTGTGTCCACGGAGGGGAATTCCACATAGGAGACAAAAACTAAGTTTTAAAGTTTTAAGTACTTTTGTTTTCACACGGCTAAAGTAGTACACATATTTTTATTAAATTAGGTACTAAACCTATCACAATTTTGTATTTTAATTATAAATTCAGATTTCTCTTAAATTATTTATGATGTCCATGAAGTGGACGTTGAGAACTTTACCAAGCTCTAAATGGAACTAATAAATAATTCTCAATAGAACAAAAATTTTTCTTTAAAGAACAAATTGTCTGCCTCTCTTATAAACTTTTTCCTCATGATTTGACATGAGCTGCCATTTATGATATTTTTGAAGTTATTTTCTTTGTCCATGGAGGGAAACTTAATTTTCCAGGGACAAAGTTTAAAATTTAATTCCTATGTAAAAATTATATATTTTTTAAAAAAATATTACGTTAGAACTTAACTAGAGACTTTAAATTAGTTAATACTGGAGGAAAAAGTAATTTTTTTAATTATTTGAAAATTATCTTTTAGTAAAAATTATCTTTTGTTTCAGATGTAGGGACGTCCACGGAGGGGACTGTTGTCTTATATCCATTGAAAAATGAGAGTTAAATAGTAAAATTATTTTAGTAGAAACGTATTGAATGACTTTCTTAAAACTTAAATTATACATATGAACGAAAATATTAGGACATTTGTTGCACTTCCTAATTTTTATCACCCTGAGACTGTAAAAAACACATTTTCATAAGAATGACCCATATAGAATTTCAGTATCCTGAAATAGCTGAAAAATATCTTAAACATTTCTTTTAATTTAAAAAGTTATTGTATAAAGTCTCATACCCAATCAAGTTAAAAGTAAGAAACTAGTTATTTCATCTGGAAATAATTTCAAAATATATCTCAACAATAGCTTCTGCTAAAATAAAATCCATTGTACCACATTGTCCACATCTTTATTTTGATTAGTTGCAAACATTATGTGAAAAATGTATTCTTTGAAACAAAAAATTATGAGAAATATACATGTCCCTTAACAAAGTCCTGATGGTATAGAAATAGATTATTTTAAAGCCCTAATCAAAACCGACTTCGAAAAATGTCTTTAGTGCCATAATTTAACGTGTCTTTAAAGTTTCCATATGTTTGAAAAGTCGTCATTTAACCCGCAAGCACAACTCCAGAGGCTTTCTGACCCTATTTGCACAAGATATTCTACAATATTTATACCGTATCCTTACGATGTTGTGCGGTATTTAGAGTGTCGTAGCATGATCGTAAAGATATCGAAAAGTGTCTCGTCTTAACAGGGGCCGGGGCCCTGTCTATTTCTATTTCGTTTTGAAATTCTAGAAAATTATCAAAATCTTTTGTTGTTACTACCCATAGCAAGGTGGAACGTAGGTCAAGTGGGGTTTATAAAGAACAACAAACGCATGGATAAAGGGTATTTTATTTTTCTAGTGTTTAGAGTCAGATTTAGCTTGAGCTTACGCTAGCATTTCAGATTCCCTTAACATTATTGCTACGACTGAAAATGAAAATTGTATATAAAATATTAATTTTGCAATTATTTAAATATTTTCTATACAAAAAAGTACTAATTGATATGTAAGTTTTATATGAATGAATTGACTATAAAAATAATTAATGCAGAGCAACTAATGAGAAATCGGATACAAGTTAAATTTCCTTTATTCTTCTTCAAAATCGCGTTTGTGTATGAAATACAAATTATAAGAACAAAATGAGAATCATATGTTAAAGATAATGTTTTTGTAAGGAGAAGCAACAAAATAAGGACAATATGTCAGAAAATTTGGGTTCAAAATGGTTCCTCGCTTGTGTTAAATTGTCCTAAAACTTTAAAGTTGCTATGACTTTACACTTTTCTTAAATTATTTATCAATTTATACCATAAGGTGTATAAATAACAAATATGTTTCCAAAATGATTTTATGTTTGTGCATTATAATCCGTTATCGACTACATTTATTTTCTAGTCGATTTGAATAACTTTAATGATCGTCTCATTTGTCCAGATTCGTGGTTCCGATTCTCGTTATGAATCGCCTTACGCTTGCCGTACGATAAATTACACGGCCTTCAAGAATGTTATGTTGATTAATGGTCAAAAATCAGATGAACAGGCGCGTCAACATTATGAAGGCTCATCAACCGTTGGTTGAAAGCTTATAAGCAACAAATGTTGAAAGTGGTCACAAGTATAGATAGCTGGTCATGTTTTGTGAATGATATATGCTAAGAACTAAGCTCCGTTTCACAGGCGAGTTTCTTTTGTTAAAAAAATATGTATCTTGTTAACTAACTTCGTACACTTTTACATTGATATATTATATTAGAATTAATAAATAACAGATTTCATTCTGTATAATTAATGCAATTTTTAATGTAATGTAATTTTTTATCATATATCTGGTATGGGCAGTGGCGGCCCTTTAGAGCTGCTGAACTGCAGCACCCACCCCTGAAATTATTTTTTAAACTTGTATTTTTCGTTTTTAATCTTATTTGCTTATTTTTCCACTGTCAGAGTTCAATGACGTACGAAAATGCAAAATAATAATAAAAAATTGAAAAAAGGCATAAAATGAATCCAAACGAAAAGAGACGCAGGTCTGAGCTGCAAAATAATCTGCCTCCCCCCCCGAAATCCGTTCACTGAGCAGAAAATCCGGAGTAAAAAAGCAACTCTTTCTTCCTTTAACTTAGACGGGCTATGAGCTGAAAGTCAACACAGCTCTGGCTGGCACGGAGCCCAACTGTACGAAAAAAAGATGCTCGTTTTAATATATTTTTCTTTTTCCCTCACTCTCACACAAGTTGCAATCTCATTGTCTGTTTATGAGTTTCGCTTTCAGTTCGTGTTGCGACGGTAGATTCAAGCAAATAATACTATTCTAAAACTTTCAAATTTTTAGAGTATTTCAGTAAAAAATGTATTTAACATGTTTTAGCTTAAAAATGAATTTTCTGTATATGAGTATTTGGTATTCATTTTTGAAAGAGTGTTATCGAGTGAACTGAGAAAGGAGGGAAGTGTATATGCTCCGATTATTATTTTTTTTCGTCAGAGGAATCGTCACATGAACAATCACTTTAATTTTTGTTAGTAAAACTAATAGAAAATGTCATATACTGATTATTTACTTTGTTTGAAAAGCAGGAAATTCCACATCTGGATTTGGAATTAAAAAATCGTTTGTCTCCTCGTTTTTGACCACACGAGGCGCCACTGGTTATGAGGAATGTGATTAATCAGTTATTAATAACCCTAACCGAATTTTAAGCAGTTATTATTAATAACAACTGAAAATTGCATTTTTTAAAACTAAGATGAAACATCAGATTCTTAATATTACAGACATGATCTACTCATTTATCTACTTGTTGAAATTTTTAAATGTAGTATTTTCAAATATTTGCATGCATATTTTAAATATTATATTCAGAATATTTAGTAAAAATCATTAATATATGAAACATTAAACAAAACGCATTGAAAACGAAATATCGTTCAATTCTAAGAAATGCTCGTTTAAAATAAATTTGTACCCTCATTATGCATTTTAATCAAAATATTTAATACGAAGGAAATATTCAGATTAAATATAGGATATTCAGAATAGATTCTAGTCTATGCATTTTAATCAAAATATTTAATACGAAGGAAATTTGTCTGACATACCCAGAAAATAAACATTTTCATTTATTTACCAAAAAACTTACTTTCCATCGATTATAGACAAATGACAAAAGATGAATATAATATAGTAATCAATCTGGATTCAATTGAATTAGCTCTTCGCTTTAATTTATTTTACATATAAATGAATGAAGTCTCTTGAAATCAATTCACCCTTTTACATATGAAAATCAAAAATTGCAATTACACCCCTGTCTTTATTTTTAATTAAAATTCTTGGTTGAAGCCAAGAATGATACGCTATGAATATTTATATTTGTTTATTATTTTACGTAACTTGAGAAAGTTTAATAATATTTGCTTGGCCCGGGTAATTCTTGCGGTGTCAGAAGCAATAAACAAACTACATGTGTATTTTAAATTAAAATAACTATAAATTTGTATTACTTGGAAAAATAATCACATAAGGACAATAAGTCATACAATTTTTAATAGGAACGGACAGAAAGATATACCTGTAGGGATATTTGATACATGTGAGTAAAGGAATCTATTCTATTACTGAATTATGCGGATGAAATTTATATTGGACTCATAAAATTTGAATCTAATAATTATAATTTAAAAAATAATATTTTAATATTCGTTAATTTCACTGAGATAAAATCTTGGATGAAAATAGATCTGCATATGCTGGATATAAATTTGAAAAATTTCCCGGTAGAATGAAAGGTGTTTATTGCATTTTTATTAGTGCAAAAATGTATCTAAGTGTCAGAAAATTAAATCTTCACACATATAACTTCTGAGAGATTCTGATAATTATGGCTAAAAAGGAATTTACGAATTTTTGAAATCTTTTTAAATAATAATTTAGAAAAAGAGATAAAATATCTTATCTATAACTGTAGTCAAGATTGTGTGATCTCAGTCACATGGCTGACGTAACTGAGCATGACATCCAAATTAATAATTAAATGTTTCATTGCTTGTCATAATGCGTCTGTCATCCAGAACATCATTGTTTATATTTTTTGCAACTTTTTGAGTTTAAAAAATAAATTATTGTTTGGATGTTCGCTATTATAATTCAGAAGCTAAAGATGATTCTCGTACGAAAATATTTTTCAAATTTCCTCTTAACCATTAAAAACTGAATCATCCCTAATAGCACAAGACGCTGTACAATATTGTTACGATATCTTCACGATATTGTACGGCTTTCAGAATACCGGACAACGTCGTAGAGATATCGCACAATATCTTGTGCTAATAGGGATTTTTTGGCTGTTGAATATTATAATTCAGAAGCGAAAATGACTCTCTGATGAAAATATGTCTCACATTTCATCTTAACCATCTGGTTATTAAAAGCATGGATATTTAATATTCAAATGGAAGTTTTCATACCTGCTTCTTACTGTATATACTCTGTTTCTTTAGGCCTAAATTATTTCCTATATATTTCTGTGAATATTTATTAACTAACTTATAAAAAATACTTAGTAATAAAACAAAGAATTTTAGTGAAAGTAATTAAAAATATTAGAAATTCAAAATTTATCAGAATTTAATTATTACTTACTTTAAAAATGCAATCACGAGTGATTCTAATGTAAACAGGAAGCGATATTAAAGAAATTACATAAAGTTTAAGTGCTAACAAAAATCCGAAAGCCTTGATTAAATTTCTGTTTTATGAATTTCAATTTCATTAATGAAAAAAAACAAAAAGAATAATTCAAATAATAAAAGAATTTTGCTTCCTTCGAAGAGTAATAGTTGCAAAATACGCAGTCGATTCACGATTTGAACTTGCACAAATACATTTCCTAAGCGAGCAAAAATTGATCCCATTAAATTGTTGGGAATGCAATAGTTTTCGATTTTTGTCTTATATTAAGCTCATGAAGACTTCAACAAAGATTAGACTGAGTTGCACGAGAGAAAATGTCATTGATAATTTATCTTTGGAGAAATAACAAATACATAAATAGTGTACATGTTGGCTGATGAATGAAAATGTCAAAACGTTCCGTCTTCTTTCTTCTACGAATTTCGCACATCGTTGAAGACAGGCACTCCTCGTCTTTATTCTTTTATCAGATATAATTTTTCACACAGGATGCAAAAAATCAGGTTTATAACAATAAATGATTCGATTTTTCTATTTGAAGAGTAATACTAGATCTTAACCAGGAAATGATAACATTATATGAAAAAATTATTATTGTGCATGCATCGCCTTTATTTCAAAAAACTATTCAGATTTTTTTTGGTTTTTCTTTGTTTTCTTTTGGTTCTTATCTTCTTAGTTGCTGTTATATTTCTTTAATCGTTTCCTAACGAGCCATATTTAAACTGAACCAAATGAACATTTACACAGCTTTATTAACACTATTTGATTCATGTTTGTAAAGTTGAAATTTTGTGATCTAATTTTCATTCTCTTCCTGATGATAGATTGTTCAGATTTTGTAAATTTGTGTGTTCTCGGTGACAATACACAATTACAATATATCCAAAATTGAATTATCCATCAATGGAGTAATTTAATTTAATTATTATAGCATGCACGAGGCGCCATCTGACAACTAATGAGAGAAGAAATGAATGCAAGATTCCATAGCATATATAATAATGAATATGTAACTAAGCTGTGTCTCATGTAGTCACCATATAGACCATTTAACGCTCCTGCCCCAAAGTATTATTCTCTATATAATGGCTATTCTTATTACTAATTGAGGAAAATAATAATGCGTAGCATCACACATAGTCAAAAAGGGTATATCTTTTCATGACTTTGGGAGAACCTTCCTACCAACAATCCATGTTTAAAAGTGTCCTGCTATTTCACACTTTCCACAGATAATATAGAACGTAACTTCCCTTATAAGGAGATCATTAAATGTTATTGCATGTTTTATTGTTGATTTTTTTATAATTTGAATAATTCAATTAGCTATATATTATTTCCTAGATTTTTATTTCAGTGTTAATGAGCTGAAGTGCTGAGATACGCTAAAGCTTGATAACTGTGGAACCTGGAGACTCATATCTGTAATAAACTTTCTATAACATATAATGACACAAATTAATTAACATTTACAGGCATAATGCAGATTTCGTAATAAACGTTACATGCTTACTTCCAGACCACCAGGGGCAACATTCCCCTGATACTCTCGAAATGTTTGAATTTTTTCCCCCATTCATTCCAGGGATTCAGGTAAAAGACTGTGTTTGTGTCTTATCAAGTAAGATAAATAAGTTTTAATTTCCCTTCGGCTATCTGATAATTACTTACATCTACACGATTCTTTAGTAAAATATTTGAATAACTTTATCAAATAAAGTTTTTTCCTGCGGACAGCGTTCAGAAGGGTAAACTTACTTTCAGAAGAAAAATCTTATAATTTTACATAGGTATTTAGCAACTTTAATTATATTTTGATGGAATTCGAGTTATTTTAAATATTTTTCAATTCTTTATCTTTTAAACTAGTTGAAAAAAATTTTTTTATCAGTTAATTTGAGTAAATGATGCTTTTAATTGACAGAAATAATCTGAAACAAAATTATGCCACTAGAAAAATAAAAAAAATCTTAAATTTTAATCAATTGTTTAAATTTCATTTCAACACAAGTATGGCTCCTTACAAAAATTGCCATTCAAAGCAGAAGAGATTTAAATTTATAATACAACCATGATGACATATTTTATGATTTCACATCGGTAAACAAAATTTTCTTACATATATAGACAGCATACTATTATCTACGTGAATAGAAATTTGTCATTTAGATTGAACAATTTTTGTATTGTTATCCACATGTAAAACTTCCTACCGAGTTACAAATTGCTTATCTCTACTAATAATAAAGGAGAATGTGGTGTGTGTCTGGGTGAGTGTCCTCTACAGGGCAGACCACTAGACCTAGAGCCATGAGATTTGGCACAAACATACTTTGAAGGGTGGGAATGTGCTCCTCAGAGCACTTTTTTGAAATTTTAATTAAAAATTTAATTAATTAAAAATCAAGCTGAATTTTGCGTTTTTCCTTAATAAAATTTTTTTGCACAAAAATTATTTTTACACCATCTGAAAATTTAAAAAACTATCTTTTTAATTATATCAATAAAGTTGACGTACGATTTTTCTTTAATTTTAATTTTAATAAATTTTAAAAAGTATTTTTGGTATAATTTACAACAATACTTTTTCATTGTTGCATCCGTTTTCATTTTTTAAACAAATATTTAATTGGGTGCAACCTTAGAAAATATTTTACTGGATTCTTCTTTTATTTGATCAATTTTTTTGTGAAATCTGTAAAGGAAGTCCTCAAGATAGCAAGTATGTAATGAAATAATCCAGTCAACTGAAAGATTATCTTTGCTATGTTTTAATTTTTTTATCAGCGTGTTTTAAGCCAATTAGGATGCTGCTGGACGTAAAATGTGCCGCACCAATTTGATGTTGAAATCAAATGCGTATTTTACGTTAAGGTAGACAACTGTAAGAGTGCAAGGCTACGAAAAGAACTCGGGTTAAATGTCTATAACAATTTGAAGTTTAAAACTACTTTGTTAGGTAACCATGAATATAAAATTATGCAAAAGAGATTCAGTTGAAATTTTATTTCCGGTGATCAAGCTGGTCGCCGAAAGCGGCTTGTCTATATATATATATAAAAGAACAATTTTTATGAGTTTGTATATATGTATGTTCGTTTATTTGTTCTTTAAGTACGCCCAGAACTTATGACTTACTGGGACCAAATTTAGCACAGTGGTATATTAGCAATGGAGGGAGCTAACGCCGTAATTTTTTTTTAAAATTCAAATTAGATTTTTAATTATTTAATTTAAATGTTAATATCAGGCGTTTTTTGTTTACTATTTTTTTCTCTGCTATTATTCAAATCCGCGCAAGAAGAAAAGTTATACTTCCGGTGTTTGAATAGTCAGCTTTTGCATTTATTTATTTATTTATTGTTTCTTTTCATTTTAGAAATATTAAAGGAAATTTGTTGTATTTTTATTCGCTTACTTTTTTATTTCGTTTTATTTTTTATTTTGAAAAACAAAATATTATGCTACCGTGTTTTAATTTATAAACATATAAAGTTATCATCGGAAGTATAATTGTTTATTTTAAAGTTGTTTTAATTAAAATACAGAATATTGTTTGGAAGTTTAGAATAAATTTTCTTCTTCCAAACTTCTCGCGTTTTCGTTCAAATCATACTATAATAGAGTAATAAAAGGCTAGATCTGAAAGTTTTATTTCGACAGGAGATTTACGTTTATTAGAGAAAGTTAGCAACAATATTTTTAGGAAAACCAGCGGGAGTGGTCTCCCCTAAACTTTCTCGTATACTTTCTATGTGGAGATTCGTCAAAATCTCGAGTTCGAATTTTTTTGACGATTACAATACTTTCTCTTTGTATACTTCGTATACGAGAAAGTAAAACAAAAAAACAAACAAACCTGAAATCAAATATCTGTTGCCACGTTTCAAAAAAATATTACTTTGAAGCAGACGCGATAAAATAGGCAATGCAATGAATACTAAAGCGAAAATTCTGCTTTGGAATTGAATTCCCAAGAAAACAATTTATACTACCACAACCGTAACAATTGCAAAAGCGCGTGAATAAAAGATTTTCTGAAATAATGAGATCGGTTTGATTCACAACAATAAAAAAATTGTTAAAAATTGATGCTTGAAAACATTATTTATTGTTATAAATAAAGTTTATAACAATAACAGATTGCTACCAATACGCATGCGCATGAGAATCGGATTAAAAGAAATTGAATATGCAATTTGAACGCCTCTTTTTGACGGATTTGGTCCAACCTTTTATACGGACCTACATTCATAACAATAAAACTGTGTACCAAATTTTATCCATTTAGCTATTCAAGTTTTTGAGTTACAGCGTTCACATGACAGCGGACATACAAATAGACAGACTTCCCGTTGACGGATTTTGTCCAAAATTTGATAGAAACCTACAAATTATATTCAAAGGCCACATACCAAATTTCATCCCCGTAGATCTAATATTTTTCGAGTTATCGTGTTCACAGACAGACACACACACAGACACACACACAGACGCACACACAGACACACACACAGACAGACATACAGACATAATTCCAAAATTGTGTTTTTCGGACTCAGGGAGGTCTAAAACGTGGAGATCCGTCAAAATCTCGAGTTCGAATTTTTTGACGATTACAATACTTTCTCTTTGTATACTTCGTATACGAGAAAATAAAAACAGGAGTCGGGCATATGAAAAATATGTTTCCAGAGCAATTCAGGGTTTTCAGCTAGCATTTTATAAAATCAATTTTCATATTTTTGCTACTTTTCAAATGTATTTTAAAACTGAGGAGCTTGTCTTTTCCTGTATCGCCATGGAAACTGGAATACAATATAGAGTAAATAGGATTAGCATCCCGCTTTTAAGACACTCTAGGGTTATTCGGGAAAGTATCTCAAATTATTAATCGTTGTCAGATGACGACGACTGAACTTGAGCCGGAAGCCTCCTCAAAATTCCTCATCACTCCAGAAAACTTCCTGAGGACACTGGTGTTAAAATTTATTCTGGAAACCGTATAATTATTACACCCGCGTGCCTTAACCAGCATTTCAATTCTCCAAAACATTCACATTCATTGAGGGATAGATGGAAACTAAGGTCTTTTTATTAATAATGTTTAATAAGTCCATTCCCTAAACATTTCCTGCTTTTATTTCTTCTCTTTTGATTTTTCGAATATAGATGGCGCCATGGAACTAGTGTTTCTTTAAAAATTAGCTGATTTTTTAAAAGAAAGTTAGCGTGGGTTTGTGATTACTTGAGGACATTTTCTTCTCTGTTCTGGGCATGGTGTAAGTTTATATTTATGATGGCTGCCTTTGAAAAGCCAGATGGCTGATATTTTTGAATCAATCCTATTAGAGTTTTTAGGTTTGTGCTTTGTTTGTCCTCTTTCTTTTGAAATAATGCTTTTTGATGTACAGATTTCCTTTGTCTTTTGTTGGGAAATTTCGGGCTAAGAGAAGCTATATTTGGAGTAATGCAAGCTTCTTACAGAAAAATTTCCCAATTATTATTTTGAATCCATTTCGAATAAAGTCCTTAGCCCTTGAAAAAATGGACTAGAATGGATTCCTTGTTTTTTTCCGATTATCTCTGAGTTTATCTTTGTTTTTTGGCTTTCTTTGTATGTTATTGATTTCTTTTGTTCTTTGTTTGCAGCTGCTATTGCGCGCTACTTAAACATTGTTTAAATTTTATTTTCTAAATTTTATTATCTAAATTGTATTGCTTATAAAGAAATTTTTTTCTTGCTTTTGTTTAAAGTTTAAGTTAAATTTTTTTATTTTTAAATTTCTTCTAATTTTTCTAATTGATTGTTTTTAAGCTCAATTCTCCAAAACATGTAGTGATCAGAAGAATGACGCCTGTAAAAGGAACCATCAAAGTGTTTATATTATATATTCAGGCATACTCTTAGCATACATTTAAAAACATTTTCGAAATTGCAGACTTATATTATGCTCATAAATGGGACATATCGGAATATAAAGTTTACTGACACTATCACACCAGGTCCAAATTTTTGTCGATAATTTTCTATGGGAACTGAGGCTCGAACTAGCCACCAAAGCTCCGAAACCAAAATTCAGCTAATGCACTTCGTTTATATTAGAAGGAAATATTCGGATATCATTTTCTAACTCAAAAAATAATTGAAGATTACTTTATAATAAATAAATAATGAAATGAGTTTGATACATTTCCTGGTTTTTTCTTTCTTTCTTTCTTTTTTTTTATCTCTAAATTAAACTTGCTATGACATGAAATTTGCAAAAATCTCTCTCAACAAATCAGAAAACTCTCTCACACAAATCAGCCGTTTTCTTCGTGTACAGTATAATATTTGTGAATTATAAATGCAAATTCATCATACAAAGATAAAAGTTCATTTCCCTGTTTCTAGTTCCGGTTCCGGTTCCAGAAGAAGGAGGTTAAATTAAACCCAAGGCTTCTTGCAAATATCGCAATTTAAATTTCCATTTCCAAAAGTTTTCCTTTCTCGAACATATCCATTTATTTCAATGGTTTATAAAATCCTGAACTCTGCGAAAAGTCAGCATAAACCGAAGCGGTCATTTTGAACGAAAAATATCTCTGGCATTTGTCTTCTGAATTATGTTTGCTATCCCCAAAATGGTCTGCTATTCTCAAAATTGCGATTTAATAAAGTGAGTGCAAAGTTATCAAAAGACATTCGCTGCCCCCCCCCACAAAAAAAACTCTTGTATCTTTTCAGGTCTCGCAGATCGAGTATTATACTCCAACATTTGCATGAAAGGAACTCTTTCGCATATTATCAGTAAGAATGTTTGAAAGGAAATGTGCAGCTTGCGTTCATGCGCTTATCTTCGGAATCTTTCATTTTTTACGCTACAATTGAGATGCATTCACTTTAAATAAGCTGTTATCTAGTTTACTTTAAAGGGATATTCCACATTCTTGAATGAAATCGGTAAAAGAGAGAAAATTATTCCTCTGGAAGTATATTCAACATTTTTTTTATTTCGTTATGTAAATAGAGCTTACTTTTTTCTTGGAGACATCAATAAGGCAATCAATAAATTTCTAGTTTTTAACCTGCTTCTCGGCTGTTTAATCATGTATTGAATATTTCTACACTTTCTTCAGGCATGAATATTTGAAACAATAGCAATATTCAATCCGCTATATGATGCATATTGATACAATCAAATGTATATTGCAGAAATTAACAAAAATTACCACTGCTTTGTATGTATCTTTTGAGTTTAGTTTAGTTACATCAACGTTCTGTTTTGAAGCAACACTAGGGCTATTTTGAGACGGACCTCATCATTTTGCACCGCGGTCAGATGACGAGGAAGACATCTGAGCCCCCCCCTTCTAAACTTCCTCAACACATCAGCGAGAGGATGCTGGGCCCCCTACGTACGATTTAACGCGTAATAGATCTTCAGTGGAATCGCGTTTCGAACCTGGAACAATAGATTTCATTCGAATTTATTTTGAAAGAATTAGTGTAAAAATATTTTTATTCGATTTGGAGATACTTAGTGAGTAGAAATTGGCTTTATTTGACATAATAAAATACAATAGGGAAGGCGAAACGTAGGTTCCTTTTCTGCCTACTTGGATGTGCGACGGATACTCCTTCCCAGATAGCAATTTTATTTTGCAGCAAGCTTGCCACAAATTTGTCATGACAAGAGTGCAAGTTTGCCACAAATTTGTCATGACAAGAGTGCAAGCTTGCAGCAAGTTAACGAAAGCTCCGAAGTCACCATGAAACGAACTTGCAGCAATCTTGCCGTGCAAACTTATTGCAAATTAAAGCATAAACAGAGTACGAAACACAACGCGGGATGGAACTCGCGACCGCCCGGTTCCGAAGCGGAGACGCTAACCATTGTGCCAGTTGAACTCTGAGAGGAGAAGATAGATTTCGCTAATACATCGTTCGATTCGATTCGTATACGATTTATTTTTAACTATTTTCTGGATTTCATTAATTTTTTGAGTTGAGAATATGATTTGAAGTCAAAGAGAGAGCGATTTTCGCTAATAACTACGTTTTGCTAGTAGAATAAATTATGAAATTAGAGTTCAAAAGTAATTACTTTAAAATGGGACAAAATGTCTAGTTATTATTGTTCAACAAACACTGACTGTTTTTTAGATTTAATTTTGTTTATAAACGTTAAAATTTCAACATTAAGAAAAAGGCGATATAGTTTTCTTTAAAGTGAGAGTGATATATTGAGTAAAAAGATGGAAAATGTTACAAAAAATTTTTTATAAAAAAGTTATCTTTTCCACAAATTATCATTGATTTATTGAATTAATAAAAAAGAATTACGGTCTAGGAGATGCTATTAGAAATCGGATGTTTTTTAAAACAGAGACAAAGATAATTATCTCTTTATTGTGCTATCTTTGCAGGAATCTTGTTTTGCAAAATTGCAGCAAGTTTGATTTGCAAAGAGGTGGCGCTATTTGTCACATCGAACTTGCTACAAGTTCGATTCAAGTTTGACGCGTGCAATTTTGCCATGACAAGTCAAAATCAAACTTGCTGCAAACTTACGTGCTATCTAGGTTGGAATCAGGTATCGAACCCGCAGCCTTCCGGTCTCGAAGCTAAGAGTTCGCCACGATTCTACAGCATCTTCGTCGAATTAAGAACAACAAAAACTTATTTTTTGATATTCTTATCTACAGATAGGGTTATTTGATTCCTAACTTTTAAGGGGTACCAGTAAGGGGTATCAAAAACTCTTTCCGTATAAAAGCCGTTTATTATCCCTCTGCCGAAAAAACTGCAATAAAAACGGGCGCCAAATTGGGCTTCAATATCTCCTGCATCATAAGCACCGGGTCTCGTTGCTAAGTAATTATTATTATTATTATTTGTTTTTTCCTTACCTTGTGATAGTTATGAACACTTTCCAAGTCTGGTGTTTAAATTGTTTCAAAGAAAATGAATTTTTTTAAGTTGATTTTTTTTTTTGAATTCTAGAAAACTTTTTTTGTGTGTGTTTTCAATGACATTTTGTTTTGGAGTATGATGTGTTGTTTTTTGTGGGATGGGATTGTTTACCCTTTTGTGTGTTTCATTGTGAATGTGTTGGCTTTTTTTCAGTTTTTCTATGCGAATTTAAAAGTGCTTTTGAAATAAAAAATGCTTTTATAAACCCCCCCTTCCCCCGGAAATTGTATTTTTTATTTTTTCCAAGCAACACAGTATTCTGATTTTTCTTTATTTTGGCAGGTCCTAAATTGAAAATTGATATTTTGTAGGTAATAATGGAATTGCCCAGGATTATTCTGACATGTATTTAAATTCCACCCCTGTTTTAGGGTGTAGTATGTACAATAGTTTCGTGCATTATTGTGTAAGTTTTTGTATAATATGGGCTAATATTTTTATATTTTTATGTTTCCTAGATACACCCAGCTCTTCTTGTCCCGGGAGACTGGGGGGCTGTCCCTTTCGTGCTAACGCTAGTCTCTTTTTTTTTTTTTTACTTTTAATTATTAATATTCCCTACCATCCCGCTAAGGACCTTACACCGTTTCGGGTAGACCGGGTAAAGTTTGGTTAAACTTCATGTACAAAGTATAATTGTTACATAAAAGAAAGTAAACAAATTGGGAAAATCTGGACCTAAAAATTAGGTAATAAATAAGATTGCTTCTGAATGCTGAAATGCTTGCTTCGAAATTAAACTCCGTTCAGCAGAGATTTTCGGAAATTCCCAGAATTATAAATAAACAACAAAATAACCGAAAAAAGACTTTTCTTTTCATTAGGTGATTTAAATGCCAATTTAATTTGTGTGAAATGTTGAAATACACACACTCATGTCCCATCCCTCTCCGGGTTTGAACATATCCATTTATTTCAATGGTTTATAAAACGAAATTCCCTACGAAAAGCTGACACAAATTGATGCAGTCATTTTGGGTCAAAACTATCTCCAGCATTTGTCTTCTGAATCGAGTGCTATTTCTAGAAATGCGACTTAATAAAGTACGGAGATATAAAAAGGAATTCGATGTCGTTTTCCTCTTTGTATATTTTCAGCTCCTGCAGACCGAGTGTTTTACTCCATTATATGCACGAAAAGAGCTCTTTCCCTTATAATCAGTGAGAATGTTTGAAAGGAAATGCGGACCTCATCTTCAGACCCTTTCATTACTTGCGCTACATTT
>BGPR01026619.1:0-21380 GCA_013235015.1 Araneus ventricosus | reverse complement strand
CCCCTAAACTTTCTCGTATACTCCTAACACATGTAGAGAAAAAATAAGCTAACAGGCAGTAAAACGAACAAGAACCCCTAACGCAGTGGAGGAAAAAAATAAGCGAAACGTCATACCACGATTTCCGAAGGTCGTCCAACGCGGAAGTGGAATTAGAAGCCGGCGTGATTACCAGTAGGGCTGGGTGCAAGATAAAGAAAACGAAATTTGAATTTGAACGCCTTTTTTTAACCGATTGACACAAAAATTGGACACAAATCTACCATCAAGGTAAGAAGGCCACATACCAAATTTCATTTATCAAAGTAAGTTTTTAATGAAGTTATTGCGTTCAAAAGTATGCGATTATACAGACAGATAAACAGTCAACCCTTTGACGGATTTGGTCCAAACTTAGATACAAACCTACATTCCCGATGATAAAAATGTACCAAATTTAATCCACCTACCTAATTAAGTTGGTGAATTATCGTGTTCACATTAGCACGGACAGACAGACTTCCCGTGGACGGATTTTGTCCAACATTTGATAGAAACCTACAAATTATGTGAAAAGACCACATACCAAATTTCACCCCTGTAGCTTTAATAGTTTTTTATTTATCGTGTTCACAGACAGACACACAGACGGACATAATTCCAAATTATAATTCAAAATCTCGAGTTCGATTTTTTTGACGATTACAATACTTTCTCTTTGTATACTTCGTATACGAGAAAGTAAAAATAGAAACTAATATATACGGGCGAACCAGCTGGTCGCCGAAGGCGGCTAGTTAAAAATATAAAAAGAAAGTTGATTCACTGCCAACATTAGAAGCGTTTTTCCAGGAAAATTTGTCATTGACTGATCAATTAATTGGATATAAAAAATACTGCATAGGATTTGCTAACAAGCTTCATTCCCCCTTTCCTGAAAATTTAGAAAAGGAAAGTAGAACAAGAGATCCGTTTTCCATTTCGGATACTGTGCTAAATAGCGTTGAAGTTCAAGAGAGAGATCAACTCGGATCTCACTATCAAGTTCAAAAAGATTTTTTAGCCAAAAATTGCACACGATGAGACGACTATAAGCATATTTCTGACAAGCGATAAAATGATTTTCAGTACATCTTTACATAACTGAATTTTCAGCCGCGATTTTAACCCTTTGGGCTCGCAGAAGTAATTAGATGCATAATTATCCGCCGATTACGACATGTCATTTTTTACTTTCTCGTCTACGAAGTATACAAAGAGAAAGTATTGTAATCGTCAAAAAATTCGAGATTTTCACGAATCTCCACGTTTCAGACCTCCCTGAGTCCGAAAAACACAATTTGGGAGTTATGCCTGTTTGTGAACACGATAACTCGAAACTATTAGAGCTACGGGGATGAAATTTGGTATGTGATTTTCACACATAATTTGTAGGTTTCTATAAAATTTGACAAAATCCGTCAAAGGGAATTCTGTATGTCCGTGGTCATGCGAACACTAACTTAAAAACTTGAATAGCTAGTTGGATAAAATTTGGTACACGGTTTTATCGTCATGAATGTAAGTCCGTATAAAATTTTGGGCCAAATCCGTCAAAGGGTTGACTGTCGGTCTGTATAATTTGCTTTTGAAAAGAATCCGTCATCTCCACGCGCATGCGTATTGGAAGCAATCTTCTGCGCACGCGAAGGCTATGGAGTGAATTACGTCAATTTGTCTTTGAGCCAGCAATAGCGGAAAATCGGTACGCATCTCTTTGAATTTGATTCTTTACCTAGATATTTTTCAATCACTATAATGAAAAACCTTCCGATAGTCATTGGATTCTGGGTAACAGTGGGTTCGAATTTTTCTATCCGCGTGGGGGGAGGGGTAACAGCACCTTTCTGGGGTTATACACGAGAAAGTTTAGGGGAGAACTCTCCCGCTGGTTTTTGCTTCGCAACGTAAAGAATATAATTATAAGAATTCATTTTTCCCGAAAAATTACTCCGAGACTTCTTACAACCCTGCAGGTATTTTTTAACCATTGAAATTAAACGTCAAAACGATGCACCATCTAGAATAGAGACAGTAGCCTGTCGAGTGCAAATGGTTAATTCGACATAGGATACGGTTGCAACTGGAACTTGACATACGCTTAAAATTAATAAATCCCAACAATCGAAATTGATTACAATGAACACAGGCTTCGCATCAATCCTCAAAAATAAGCCTCAATTGCAATCTTATATTATCGCTCACTGTTAACTACAACGTACATTTTATTATGATATGTTCATAAATGAATTTTGCAAAATTTAATAAAATGAATTTGAAAAGTTTATTCTTTGATTATAAAATACTTCATTTCGGATGCAACGATTTTTAATCGGGAAATGCTTTTATGGTTGTATATTATATATATATGAAATGTATTCGTAATTGTAGTCGTTAAATAAAATAAAACAGGCCAAGTTAAATTCTAATTTTCATTTTATTATGGGAGAGTGACGAAATGTACGTACATCTTCGTTTAAGTTTCAAGCCAAAAATGAACAGAAGATCCCTGCTTTTTCTCAGGTAGGGATTTAACAGATAGACACGTGATCAAAGTGAAGGGAATAATAGCTATTTTTACTATATTACGTAAGTGTTTTAGGGAAAAGTCTGGAAAAGAATTCGTGATTTATGTTGGCGCGTGGAAGCAATTAGAATATTCTTTTAGCATTAAATATGTCAAAACGCGAGATTTAAACCTCCAGAGCGGGAAATAAAACGAAACTGGAGTTTGAGAAAAGTGATTTTGGAATACATTAAGACTTTAAAATATATAATATTAGAATTTGAAATAAAATTAAGTGACACACACACACTTACATATATATATAAAATGTATTTGCTGTTGTAGTCGTTAAGTGATTAAACAGGCCGAGTAATTCTAATTTTCATTTTATTATGGGAGAGTGACGGAATGTACGTGCATCTTCGTTTAAGTTTTAAGCCAAAAGTGAGCAGAAAATCCCTGCTTTTCTCATGTAGGGATTTAACAGATAGACATGTGATCAAAATGAAGGGGATAATAGCTATTTTTAGTATATTACGCAAGTGTTTTAGGGAAAATGCATGGCGACAATAAGTCGCTGATTTCGCGAGTTGTGTGTGCGTGGAAACGATTAAAATATTCTTTTAGTATTAAATATGTCAAAACGAGAGATTTAATATACCTCCAGAGCGGGAAAGAACGAAACTGGAGTTTTAGAAAAGTGATTTTGGAATACATTAAGATTTTAAAATATATATTAGAATTCGAATTAAATTAAGCGAGATTATTACATATATTCTTTTTATGTCTACAAAATTTTAAAAAGTTGAGAACCCCTGTTCGAAAGGCCATCTTGTAAAATTACGATTCGACTGACTTTATTCGTTTATCTAAAATTCATAAGATTAAAGCGGACATTTAAGACTATGCGAAGATTGATTTGCGAAGGCGACATCTTTTTGAAGATTAGATGCCGACGCAGTGGTGTGGAATAGCGCTCTAGAATAAATTGATATTTTTCAAACAGTTACTTACAAACAATATGCGATGCTCACAAATGTTGTAATTGAGGTTGTCGAAAGTCCCCATCTGATTTAGACAAGCAATTCCTTTCTCAACAGAACAAAAGCAAGATGGCTTTGGAAGTTAAGACGGCAGTTGGACGGTTTACAAAAGTATTTGCATTCTAATTTAGATGATATGTTCTAAAGAAGTCATTGCCTCATTTCGGACCAGCATGATCCAGTAGAGTTGGAAAGTAAGAGTACAGAACAAAATGACAAAAATTTATGAACTTCGATCTGGAGCGCTATAGAACCCGTGTGTATAATCCTGGACGTTGGTTAACACGTTGACCGCGACGCGTACCACCGGAGGCTCGCACTGATATGTCCCATCAGGCGGTGCGTACCATCAACAATTTAGTTCGTTTAGTAACTAGAAAAAAACCATACAGTTGAAAATTAAAATAATGAAAATTTAACGTATATGAATAGAAAACGTAGGGTTTATTTTATTTAAACTCAACATTATAAACATAATTGTGGAGAAGAATTTATATTTTACCGCATCTCCTCCGATAACTTCGTTAAATATTTTTACACCCAGAGGGCAGCACGAAACAGGCAAAACGCCATTGAAGGACAGTTGCAGAAAACGCCCAGCCAAGCGCATTTCTGACTGCATTGGGGTTCTCACTTCTTCCCGTGCAGCCTAGAGCGAAAGACCCGTTTCACTGCTGGGAACCACTCCAATGACGGGTGTGGCTATGCGATGGTTATGCAACATAAAATCTTTTCTTAAGCCTAACGGCTCTTAACTTTCTTATACTAATTAGAACTAAATCTTTAGTTCTAATCTCTATAAGCAATTGCTGTCATAAATACATAACGATTCCCTCTAAAACTCTTTAGTAAATTGTAAATATCTTTCTTGTAAATATAATTAGTGTTTCAACAAATTTGTTTGACACGAAGCGTATTCATTTTAGTATTCCTTCTACATAACTTATGTAATAAATTCGACAATGTAAACACGACAGATATAGTGGCAAAAAAATAATAAAGCGCAGCAATGGTTATCAATTGCGGTTAAAATTCATTTTTATAAGCTTTTATTCAACCTGACTGTCGTGTCCACAAATCTTGAGATCGATTTCTTACCCACTTGCAATCGAGCTACAGCTTTGAAATTTAGCAGTGGTGGGTTTCCGGAGACAATACAGTATTAAGCAAAAAAAATTGCAATCTTTACCCACTTTAAACCTAACAAAATATTAAAATCTTAGCCCTATATTTGGGCTATAAAGTTTGGAAGGTGGTAACCTCTTCTAGGGTTGTAACATCACCACTAGAAGACACACAATAGAAGGGGACGCGGCCTGCGAATCATCCCCATTTTGGAGCGGCTTGAGGGTCAAAGGTCAGATCGGGGTAGAGAGTCTTGTTTCATCTCTCGGTCTGTGTCGAACTTTTTTCCCCAAATCCTTATTATGTAATATTCGTAACGAATATTTAATATGCGCTTTATATTAGAGAATTCGGTAATTGAATTTGGTTTACTATGCCTAACATGTCGTGTGTATTCGTGTCAGACGTCACTAAAAAGGAGAAAATATTAAATCATAAGTTTTTGTTCATTCGAAAAAATGAAAGCAAAAGTTGAAAATAATTTTTCTGATTACAAAAAAATGCATGGTTCGAATAAAAGCGTGGGCAACATCTAGGTTTAGTTTAGTTATATTAACGTCCCGTTTTGAAGCAACACGAGGGCTATTTTTTTGGGACGGACCTCGTAATTTTGAACCACGGTCAGATGACGAGGACGACACCTGAGCTGGCACCCTCCTCTCCAAACTTCCACGCCACACCAATGGGAGGACGTTTGGCCACTACGTATGATTTAGCGTGCAGCAGGCCCCATACACGGCGGATTTTCAGTGGAATCGGGTCTCGAACCTGGAACCCTCTGGCTCCAAAGCCGAGACCTTACCACTAGGCCACCGCGGCCTCAGGGCACCATCTAGGAATGTTCCATTTGTTTAAGGAAATATACACAAAATACAAGGTGCCAACGCTTTCTTTTATTCGAACCATGCATTTTATTTTAATCAGAAAAATTATTTTCAACTTTTGCGTTCATTTTTTTTGCACGAATAAAATCTTGTACCTTAATTTTTTTTTTATTCACTTTAGTTTGGCGGCGCCTGATATAGCCAAGCGCGCTTAGAGTGGCCCCCCATGGGACAAAAGCACGAATTGCAGCGCCGGCGTGAACGTGTCGAGGGGAAATGTGGGGGGTGTCGGCAAAATATATAAAAATATGCAAATAAATTTAGAAACATCGAAATAGATTTGAAAAAATTGAAAAGCCATGGAGAGAAAGAGCTTAAATATAGTTTGCTATTGCTTTCATTATTTTTTCTTCAGGTTGATTCATTCACATTGGTCGTCAGGGCAACTATATTCCTTGTAATACATAAAAACCCAATAAAACGAACCCGGGATATAACGATCCCTCGGTTATAACGAACTTTTCAGATGGTCCCAACCGAACTCCTAGGCCGCTTATATATTTTCATACGTTTGTAATGATCTTCAAAAGTAAGGAATTCGGATTCAGCGAATCAAAAACTTCCACTTTTTCAAGCTTAGTTTTTGGCTCTTTAAAGAAAAATCTCTATACTTATTTTCATAGTTTAGAGAAATAAATGTAAATACAATTAATTCCACGGTTTAATTTCGTAAAAACAAATACTTATTCCAACTTATTCTAGCCCATTACTAATTGCAATTTAGTGCAATTAATTTGTTCATCGCAGAATTGTATTTAAGGACTATAGGAAATATTGTCTAGCCAAGATTTGAAAAATCCGAAATAGTGAACCCTCGGTTATAGCGAACTTCCTGATCGGTAACGTGGTAGGTTCGTTATAGCGGGGTTCGACTGTATTCTAAAATTTTAATTCAATGCCTTGAATATTTTTTTTCAAAAGTCTTCGCGTGTAAATCGTCGCTTAACAAGCAGTATAACCCGTCTCAATTTTTTGAAATTTCAAAGAGGAAGAAAATACTCAATTTTTCCACAAGCAATAACGAATATTTTTGAATTTTTTTTCAACCTGTTATATAAACACGAGACCACATGTTCCCAAGATATTTAAAACATTCAGAATCGGTTGCGAAAAATTCAGTATTTTCTTATTCTTTGAAATTTCAAAAAATTGAGATAAGTGTTGCTGGTTGTTAAACGGCGAAATAAAAATAATGCTTCGCAAAAGATTGGAATGCAAGCTTGCAGAGAAAAAAAAAAATCGAATTTTACCGTTTTTAATGCTTAGATGTTAAATCAGAAGCAAGAAGTGCGCAAGAAGTCGAAGAAAATTTATTTTACACATAAAATTCTAAATAGCATGGTACACTAAAAATAAAAATTAATATTCGATGGATTCTCTTCAAACGTTGTCACTCAGCGAGGCCGACACTCTTCTCCCCGGACTGCCAAGTTACATCACTGGAAAAACTGGTGTCTGACATACGCAAAGAATTTTAAACAGATGCGGCAATAGAATAATTATGGAGAAATTTGATTACGAAGCGAGTCAACTTTCTCTGAAGTTCCTGCAGTGGAGAATATGCTTGGGCAATATACCTTAAATAATAGTTTTTCACCATGGGAATTTCACGTTCATTTAAAAAACCTTACACCCCTTGCCCTTTAGTAAAATTTGGCTTCTAAAAGGAAAAGGAATGTAAAAAAGTACAATCAATTATGAAAGAAAAGCACTTAACATTTAAGACAAATATGAATATCGCCAGTTAAACAAGAAGGCTGGATGAATAAAAAAGCAGATAATTGCCATCTGTTCATTTTTCGAATATTTTCTCACGTGAACATAAATTTCTATCCAAAGCATTTAAGAACCGAAATGTGTTCCAATTCTACCGCAGAAGCTTATTATAGAACACTTCCTATTTGCTTCGAAAACTCGCCATCTTAAAAACAAAACTCCTTAACCTTTTATTTACCACAATTTTGTTTTTTAATCATTAGGCAAGTTTTGATGTAGAATAACCCAGGGAATGAGGAAAACACTTTTTTAATCAATTCAAGTTACTTCATTTAATTAATAATTAAACAATTTTAACTTCTGCCTTTTCAGCCGCCATTTACTGCTTTACCAATTGGAACTCCATTTTCCCTGTTCTTGTGAATACCGCGAGGATAACCGGCAATATTGCAAAGAAATAAACGCGATTAAAGCGATACTTTTTAAGTACCGTCGGCAGATAAAGGGTTAAAAATAAGAAACATCGTTTCTGAACAAATATTAGGTTTTGTTTCCTCAAATTAAAGGGCTTTAACATGTTCTAATGTTATGTAACTATACAAAATTACTTCAAAAATTTTTAAATACAAATTTCAGTTCAGTTACATTTCTCAATCCCCAACTACTGCGTACGTCCCAAAATTTGAATTTTATGCCTCTAAAATTTATAAGAATACTGCGCCGGAATCTTACGTTTTTATCATCAGCTCTGTAAAAGTCATGACTTTATCTCTGTTATCAGGTTTGCGTAATTTTCCCTTAGTGTTCGCAAACGTATATATATTTAAAAGAGAAATGATTCAGAGGCTGACAGAATGATAAGCAGCAATTTCGATTGCCATTATCTGTTCGAAAGCGTTTTTCCACAAAAGCCACCCAGTTGAAAGAAACTGAAAGCAAGAGGTAAAAAATAATTGTTAAATAATTGTTGCATAATATTATTTATCTGGCTAAATACGTAACTTGCGTAGTCTTCAAACAATTCCTTTCCAGTGCTGACTAGATAGGCGTCGTGAAGGTACGACACCATCGGCATAAAAATACTCTCCAACTCCAACTGGATTTTCTTATCTTAAAATAAAATTACGAAAAACGGCTCTCCTTTTATACTAAGACAAACGCTAAAATTACAGTAGAAGGAATTCGTTAGAACATAACCGGTTCGCTCAATGTATTATTTTTTTCCTTAACAGTAGAGAATCTAGTTTGCTTTATTTCAAAAAGAGGAAGGGGAAAATAAAAGATTGTATAAGCTTGAGAAATTGAAAGTCCAAACCACCAAGAAAATGTGTATGAAAATATCGAATTTCAATAATTTTGTCTAAAATTTCATAGTTTCATATATTCCTTATTCATTTTAGTAACTACACCTTTTACCATTTCCAAAATGATAGAATTGACATTTCGGTAAACATTTGCATCCACCAAAATAATGCTGGTTTTGGTACAACAAAATTATTTCCAACCGCGCCAGGGATGAATGTTTTGCTCGAAGCACATGTACTCGGGGTCCTCCATCTCCGATACTTATTTACCGTTTGGCCTAATTAGAATTTTGATATGAAACTAAAATTTTAATTTACTGAATGGGGATCTCACTCGGTATTCTTTCATCATTCATATATCTTTCAAGCAATTTAGTAAAATTTAAGTTAACCGAAAGATAAAAGTAACAAGTAGGCGGACCAATAAATTATTCTTTTCCGATTTGTGGCTGGCGGCCTTTCGCAAATCTTGTCTGGTGTTTTCCAGACATACCCCATTCATGTAAACGCATTTCAACCAATCCCGAGTTTTTTCTACATGTTTATATTCGACTGCATCCATTCACATGTTAAATGACGAACATTTACGTGCGACATCCAACTGCAAGTTTACTTTCTTTTTCCTGCTGCAAGATACCAAAATCAAATTGGCAATCTGCATTCATCAAGCGACCATGAATAATTTACATTTTCGAAACCCAAACAAAGAAAGGAAAACTCAAGAACGATATTTCCTCAAAAAGAACACACGCTAGAAGTTAATATAAACCAACCAATGAGGATTAACATCATTTCTGGAAGTTGCACTACTTGAATCTCACAAACTGCCAATTGAAACATCCATAAAGCACAAATCTGAAGGTATCCGACTACGTGCGGGAACGAATTTTTGAAAAAGCGCTTTAATGTGCAATTTCAGTTCATTTTCTGACTCAATATGATTCAAAACAATCATTAATACCAGTCAGGAAATTTTATGTCACTTGAGATTCAGTAAAATGGGATAATTTAGGTAAAAAAGGGGTAAAATTAGAGCAAAAAGCAAAACACTCTAGCAGAAATTCTAATCCATACATTCAAATTATTTCTCTACACAGCACATTTACATTTATGGTGAAGGCAATGAACTAGGATCTAAGAAATACTTGCATTTACAGGAAAGTTATGGCCAGTCGAGTATTCTCTTATTCAAAATTTCACAAAATGAATAGGTATAATCAACATTAGGCAGCTCTAAATCAAAAACTATTGATCTCAAAACTATGTCTAGTTCATTGCCTTTACTACACTTCAGACAACATATATACAACATTTCAAGGAAATATATAGATAATGTTTTGAGATATCGTGTTTTGCGTAAGGGACTTTTGACGAAATATAGGTTTTCCAAAAAACGCGTTTAAAGTTTTAATTTGCTTTTCATTAAAAATATATTTATTTAACTTCTTTTGAAATTTGTCACATTTGTAGGATATACCTTCTTTATTCAGAATCTTATCACATTTTTTCATTCAGAGAGCCCGTAATTTTTTTCTAGCGTTTTTTGTTCCTGCCGAAGACTGTCTATTAGAAGTGACGATTCTATGGTTAATGAGGTTAAGATATTATTTCAATGTATATGTTGGCCAGGAACTGTTCCCAGTTCATGAAATACTCTTTTAAGACCATAAAATCAATCATTAAACATCAATTACGCTATCGATGTCCCAAAACGTGAATTTTGTAACTCCACAAATGTGCATTTTGGCAAAGATGTTCATAGTAGCATGTCGAAACTCAAAATCTTATTCAAATTGACATGACTTGCAGATAGAGTGTATAATTAATCGAAATAAATAAAAAAGCAAATTAATTTATACTTCAGAGTGCGGTGTTTTGGGTATAACTAGGGAAAACAGCCAACTTCCGGTTTCGTTTTTAGCTACCGTGCTTTATAAAAAATTCTGTATCTCCGTTTCTGTTCATCGTAAAAATAAAATAAACCCAGATTTAGAAAGCTAAATAAATGGGCTTTAAAATAAAACCATAAAAAAAAATTTTGTGAATTTCGACCCAAAACCGTCTTTTAGACGCAGTCAGATACCTTAAGGCTAGATGCAATTATTAATCGGGCATCTGTTTAGTTGCATAGTGGAAGTCTATGGGCTCAAGTTAGAGTGCGCATACATTTTTTAATGATTCAAACGAATCATTAAAAAGGTTCATAGACAGAAATTAAAAATGCAATATTTGCTTTTCTTACAAATATCTTTTCTACCTTGCTATACCTTTTATTTTAATTATCTTTATTTTCAACAAATGATAGACAATTTTAAAGCGATACTAAACCAGCGGGAGTGTTCTCCCCTAAACTTCCCCAAAAAGGTGCCATTTCCCCTTTCCCGCGTGGCTAAAAAAATTCGAACCTACTGTTACCCAGAATCCAATGACTATCAGAAAGTTTTTCATTATAGTGATTGAAAAATACTTATGTAAAGAATCAAATTCAAAGAGATGCGTACCGAATAAAATGCATGTATCACACACTTCCACTCTTAAAGGCTCAAGAACAAACTGACTTTAATTCGCTACTCCGTAATCAAATTCCGTTCATTTCGCGTGCACAGAAGATTGCTTCCAGTACGCATGCGTGTGGAGAGTACATTTCAAGAGAATCCGTTAATTATACAGACCGACAGACAGTCAACCCTTTGACGGATTTGGCCCAAAATTTTATACGGACCTACATTCATGACGATAAAACAGTGTACCAAATTTTATCCATCTAGCTATTCAAGTTTGAGTTATAGTGTTCGCATGACCGCGGACAGACTTGCCGTGGACGGATTTTGTCCAAAATTTGATATAGAAACCTACAAATTATGTTTAAAGACCACATACCAAATTTCATCCCTTTATCTCTAATAGTTTTCAATTTATCGTGCTCACAGACACACAGACAGACATAATTCCAAAATTGTGTTTTTCGGACTGAGGGAGATCTAAAACGTGGAGATTCGTCAAAATCTCGAGTTCGAATTTTTTGACGATTACAATACTTTCTCTTTGTATACTTCGTATACGAGAAAGTAAAAAAGTGATTGATGAGTTTAAATGACAAGCAAACAAACTCTTTGATGCTACTTAGGAGACTCCTAATAAAAAGGTTCAATCTGTATTCATTCCTCCGTAATATAATAAGTACCCGAATTTTTTTTGAACGTATACTAGTACGCATTTACCATGTTTCGTTAACTTTCAACGAACACTTTTATCCGCTAACTCTTTGCAATTTAAATGCTAATCAGAGGATTAATAATAAAATCATGAATGTAAATTTATACAGTTTGTGAATGTTTTATGTTGTGTTACAGGCAGGGGATAAAGGCGAGAACAGTTTCCCCATCTATGCATTGGTTTGCTTCTTTCTCAAAATTTCCTACAGTCGCAATTTTCCATTTTACAAAATGTCAAAATGATACATCTTTGAACTTGGTTCACAATCGAGTGCAAAGGTTTAAAAGAAGTGCACGAATGAAATGTATTCGCTGTAATGAAAAACAGTTTTAAATCTCATGTGAAAACGATTGCGACGAGTTCAAAGTTCCTTTTACAGGAGGATACGTTTTTATTGAACAAGCAAGATAGCGAGAAATTTAGTGATGCTTTGATTTCACAAGGGTGAAAACATTGACCCAGACTACCAACTTGTTTTTTAGATTCTTTTAAACAAATGGAAAATTTCAATGCATGTCAAATCTTGGTTTGACGGCAAAGGCGGAAAATATTGAGCTAATACTTCGAGATCAAAATTACCTTTAAACTATGCAAATCTTTTGCAACTATCGATAAGCTCTTCAACATTTCCAATGTTGAAATTTCTCCTAATTTTATATTGTAAAATTTAGAATGTTTAAAGAAAGATTGTGAAAAAAATGTTACGAATGACACCAGATTGTTATAAAAAATGACTTTTTCCAAACTTGCGGTAAACTATCTTCCGTTGGTGTAGTGTGCAACCAGTAGAATGGAGTGCCAATTCGGGTATAACAAGTTTCTGCCTATAATGACAAAAATCGATAACACTGAAATTGAAGATAGAAAAATCTTGAAATTTGGATAGGCGAAAGACTTCAGGAATATTACTGTGAATTTTAAATGAAAATGAATGAATATTTATAGTAGATTGAATATATCCTCTCCGTTTCTCAAAAATTTTTGTATCAAAATCCGTATAAAAAGTGTTAAGTGTTTAATTTAAAATTCATTGCAGTAATATGAACCTCAAATTTCACACGAGTGTCACGTTGGGTTGTAGTTTTAGGATTTAAAATATTTAAGTCGGCGATTTTCGATCCGAAGACTTGGAAATTACAATCCGTAATATTAAGACTTCGAATTTAACCGAAAGTTCAGACCGAGTCTGTGTGCAACTCTGCTTAAAATATAGTTTCACTCATAGTAACAACTGAAGTCGCGTATTTGCTGCACTGTCTGCAAATGAGGGGAAGGAATAATCAAAAGATGTGCAAAACCACGATAATTGTAGCATAAAGGATAGCTCAACATCCTCCCGATGGGTAATCAATCATCCACCCGACGACTCGTTACACCTTAGTTGAAAATACGAGTACTAGCGAAATAATTCCGCTTCAAGTAATCTTTCATGCCAAATGTAGAAAATTCATTCACTTTCTACTGTAAATAAAAATTAGTATTGTCAATGCCCGTTCAATACAATACATTTTTTGCTAGTTTCGAATTTTAAAATGCCCGATTTATTCAGAGAAATACAACCTTCAAGCATTACCAATTCCGGTTAGAACTGGTTCTGGAAGGGACAAGAAATCGAAATGGCATATTTAGGGCAGATCGTTTAACCTTGTTACGTGCTCCGACATGGATAATTTAAAAATTCAGTTACTAGAAACCGACTTTGTGAATAAAGTGTCTAAAAATATACGACCAATAAAAAAATTTGACTGACAGTTCCATAAATAATTCCTGATCTCAAAACGTTTCTTTCTATGGAAAAATCGAGTCGATGAAACTAAAGCAATGGCCCGAATTAGCAAAAAAATTATATTTTTATTGTAAACTGGCAGATAATTTCTATGAAAAAAAGTTTCGCAGATTTCACGAAAGCTTTTAATGTTTCCCTATATTAATCTCTTTACCTACGGAACTACGAGTATATTTAGGTCCTAAACTATGGAAGGGGTACACTATTCATGGTCGCGTGGAAATATGACGCGTCATTTTGCGTTATAAACTATGAAAAAAATTAAGAAATCATTTCATTATAATTTCACAAATTATTTTATGCAATATATTTGTGCCACGTATGTGTGCATGTACGTACAGTGGGCAGAAAAAAGTTTCCGTACGCAGCTATGACCGTAAATAAAAGTTTAATTTGTCACACAAATCCTTTATGAAGAAAATGAAAATTTGCAAATTGGATCAACACAACTGCATATATTATTTATGAATATCAAGAAAAAATATCGAGATAAATAATAAATTTAAAGGAACAAAAAAAAAAAAAAAATGCCACACTATTGAGCAAAAAAAAAAAATTCCGTACCGTATTTACAATTTTTTTAAATCATTTTTTATGTTAACCAAGTTATATTTAATGGTCAGCAGGCCCCCTCCTTTGGCCTTTATCGCTTCCCTCAAACGGTGTGGCATAACTCCCAAGAAATGTTTTTGTTGTTTCAAAGGAAATGTTGCTCCAATTGATCTGAATGTCACTTTAGTTCAAATTTGTTTATTTAGTGAGTCTACGGCAGATTTCTTCCATAAATGTTGTTCTATGAGGTTGAAATCGGGAGACCGGGGTGGGTTATGAAGCTGCTGTTTAACACGATAGAGGCACCATTCTTCACAAACCTTGGAGGTGTGTTGAGGATAGCTGTCCTGCTGAAAAGTAAATATGGTTCCAAGGGACAATGTCAAAATACAAGTAGCTATCCATATTTCCTTCTATAAGATATAAATTACCGACACCAGTTCTCATACACCCCCATACCGTGACGTCTCTGCCACCTGTTTGACAGTGCCAGAAATTCTTATTTAGCATCTGCAGATTGTTTTCTCCAGACCATAACTCGATCATTTGGCCCATGGATATTAAATTTTGATTCATCACCAAGAAGAACCATTCTCAGAAAGATAAAGGCTTACTTAAATGCTTCTTTGCGAACTCGAGACGCTTATTTCTGTTCGGAGACTTCTTACTGGCCGCACGCCCATTTAGCCCGCTTTTTTAATGACATTTCTCACCGTTTGAGGAACTACTTCACCGTTATAATCAGTCTAAGTCAGCTGGAACTTGCGGTGCAGTTTTTCGTGGATTATCTTGAACCTTACACGTGATATTTCTTTCCGTGCAAGAGGTCTTCGGATCGATCTCTATGCTCAAAATTTTGAAGCTCACGGTATCTATCAATCGATGTTTACAGTACACTATATTATTAACTATTGAGACAATTTTTTTCATAGATAATCCGTCATTTCGTAACTGAATCACCAACTCGGGAAGGACTTTAGGAGCTTCCATTTTAAGACAATCAGCTAGAACGGAGGTGCTACCTGTGCTACGCGTACTCCTGGGGTACGCAATGGACCAGTCGGGGGTACGCGAACATAAAGTCGGTACCGGCGGACACAAGAAAACGTAAGGGATAAAAAAAAGTTACAGAATTTTGATTCCCCTAGTTTGTGTGAAAAGTTATTCAAGTCCTAAAGCCTATGCTCGAAACATGAAAAAAGGAAGCAAACGGAAACCTGATAGATGATTGATATTTGGTCTTCACCAGCCCCAATTATGCATGAATCATCAATGCCTTCGCAAAAGCTGTAACTTCACAAGGGTGCTTTTTATTTTTGCTTTTCTAGTTTAGGCTTATCGGGAACCATCCGGGAACCTCTCGAATATTCTTGTTCTGACGTTCTTATTTAAAGCGTGATTAAACGCAGGCATCATTAATTGCTCAACTGGAAAGCATAGTGATTCATGAATGTTCATATAAATCAATCTTCCTTTTATGTGACTGCTCAATTTGAAGTGCTTTTTACTTTCTCGTATACAAAGTATTGTAATCGTCAAAAAATTCGAACTCGAGATTTTGACGAATCTCCACGTTTTAGACCTCCCCGAAACTTTCTCGCATACGACTAGTAATGTGGGGTGGGTAAACACCCAGTTGGTAGGTAAATATTTTTGGGGCATTTACCAAGGCCTGGTTATTTTGAAAAAAAATTATGAATGATGATTTACAATGAAACATAAAATTTATGAATTCCCAAAAACTTAATATTTTGCAAAAAAAAAATTGCGAATGTTCGCAATTTTTACGCGCGCTGAGGTACCACAACTTCATTTAACGTTTTTGAGTACGAAATCTTACTATAGATATCGCACAACATTTCACTACACCGCTGGTTAATCACAGGAGTCCATCTGTGTCAAAACGAAGTTTCGTTTTGGGGATTGCCATAATTTCCGAAGCGCGTGTTTGCGGCTCGCTACAATTTCTGCCAAGGTCAAACGCCAACCATACTTATTTGAGTAAAATAAGCGAAACGCTCGCCAACACACAGTCGTAATGTGCATTTTGAACTAAATATGTAATTTGAACACCTGTTTTTTAACCGATTGAGATGAAAATTGGGCACAGATCTATAATTAATGTTAGCATCCGCGATATCAAGTTTTATTTATCTAAGTCAAAGGGCTTATGAGATACAAGTATGCGATTATACAGATCGACAGACAGTCAGTCAACCCGTTGACGGATTTGGCCCAAAATTTTATACGGACCTACATTCATGACGATAAAACTGTGTACCAAATTTTATCCATCTAGCTATTCAAGTTTTTGAGTTATAGTGATCGCATGACCGCGGAAAGACAGACAGGCAGACTTCCCTTTGACGGATTTTGTCCCAAATTTGACAGAAACCTACAAATTATGTTTAAAGACCACATACCAAATTTCATCCCCGTAGCTCTAATAGTTTTCGAGTTATCGTGTTCACAGACAGACATAATTCCAAAATTGTGTTTTTCGGACTGAGGGAGATCTAAAACGTGGAGATTCGTCAAAATCTCGAGTTCGAATTTTTTGACGATTACAATACTTTCTCTTTGTATACTTCGTATACGAGAAAGTAAAAATTAGTATGACGGTTGCTAACATTAATTATAGATCTGAGCCCAAATTTCTTTTCAGTCGGTTAAAAGACGTTCAAATTGCATAATTAATTTTTTCTAATCCGATTCTTCATACGCATGCGTACTGGTAGCACCAGTCTGCGCGAGCGGAAAGATTATGTCACTTTAGCAAGAGTGGAGCTAGCAGTGTGTGATAGTTGCTTTTTTAATGGTATGCATCTCTTTCAATTTAATTCTTTACCTAAATATTTTACAATCGCTATAATCTACGATGAAAAACCTAATAGTCATCGGATTCTGGGTTACAGTAGGTTCGATTATTTTTTTTATTCACGCGGGGGGAGGGGAAAGAGCACCTTTTTGGGAAGTGTACGATAAAGTTTAGGGGAGACCACTCCCGCTGGTTTTTCTGGCGTTTAACTAATCCTATTGTAAAAAAAATGGAATGACTCGAATTAATATTTGCAAGACATTTGACTCTGAAGCTTACCTATGCCCTTAACATTATCGATAAAAACTTCTTTGCATTGACGGATGGTTGGGGGGGGGGGAGCCGACAGAAGGGGGTACGCGAAGTTAAAAAGTCTAATCAAGGGGTACGCGAGGGAAAAAAGGTTGGGAAACCCTGAGCTAGAAGATAGAATTGAAAAACTGCTATCATGCCTTCACAGTGGCGAATCCAGAATTCTGATCTGGTTGGGGGGGGTGAGGTCAAAAATTTTGTATCGTCATGACGAATGTCAAACCTCACGGCTTATGCAAACCAAAACACTAACTTTACAGACTTTACTCACCTGACAACAAGAATCAAAAAAACAAAATATTTTCGATAATTTAATAAAAAATACAATGAAATAACTAGGCAAAAAATGTTTTCGACCGCATCAACGCTACAAGTACAAATGGAATGACTAGAAAAGTAAAAAATTTTCGAGCCTGTCAAGCCAGAAAGCAATGTTGTCACGTTATTTTTTTAAAAAGGGAAATTAAGAACAAGCAGTTGTGATTTTAAATAAAATCAAGAATTCGGGTTTAGCTCTGGGGGGCTGCAGCCCGATAGCCCCCCCCCTCGGATTTGCCACTGTGCCTTCATGATGCGTTCGTACATTCCAGTTTCGAAAATTTACTGCGGGTCAGTTGTAGAAGACTCAAGAATTAATTTGGATATTGAGTACAGAAACTTTTCCCCATGACACTTCATTATCGCCTAAATATTTCAAATCAAAACATTTACCACGTTTTGTAAAAACACGGATTTATTAAAAACTCATTCAAAGACAAATTAATCACGTTTCAGTAGTTACTGAATGTATGAAGCAAAGATTGGAATTTATTCGTAGCTTTGGCTTCCGTACGGAAACTTTTTACCCATCTGTACACTACTGGCCAAAATTATTGCAAGATTGGTAAAATGCGAAACATTTTGAGTTAATTTGAAAACAATGGTTCACAATCAGTTGGAGAAAATTGGAACATACAATTGTGGGAACTCTCATTTCACAGTGAACATTTTCTCACGAGAACATTTAGGGGACCACAAATTGATGAAAATGATTTGGGCTCGCCTCCGTTTCACAGGAAGCTGATAATGTTTTAAAACTTGCATCAATCGTTTTGCTTACATCCATTTTCATAAAAATATCATGAATATTCGGGAAGATATAAAAGGTTTCTTTAAAAACATCCCAAATTTTTTTGCACGTTTTTGCTTATACCATGCAGAGTTTTACGCCAAATGTTTCGAAACTTACAGAATACTTGAAAATATGTTAGAGAAACATTGTAATTAAATTCGAAGTAAATATCTTGAATATTTGAGGAAATGAGTATTTGTAGTAGATACTTTTTAATTGCGCATCCGCGAAACGTAGCGTAAATTTTCTTTCGTAACGTTGAAGCCAGATATCCGAGGCAGCTTATATAAAAATTCCAGTTCAATACCATGAAGATTTAGAAAGTTGTAGGCATTGCAACCAGCAGAATTTCTCTTGTTCCTCAAGATAAAAAATGATGAGGGGTTTCCCACAAATGAATATTTTTTAAACTTGAATCTTCGAGTATTAATCGTCCAATTGCAATTTTAATTATGTATTTAATTTATAAGTTCAGATGGGTACTCAGGATATTCAAATTTCATAAAATTCAATATTGCAGTTCGAAAATTCAAGTTTAAAAAATATTGGTTGATGGAAAACCCCTTATTTTGTTCTTTTAGAGAACAACAGAAATGCAGCTGGTTACAATGCTGCAACTTTCCAAATCTTCAACTGGAATTTTTTATACGAGGTAAATTTACGCTACGTTTCGAGAATGCTCATATTTCCTCAAATTTTCAAGCTATTTACGTCAAATTTTAAAACAATGTTTTTCTAATATATTTTCGAGTATTTTGTAAGTTCCGCAAAATTTGACGCAAAACTCTGCATTAGTATAAGCAAAAAATTTTGGACGTTTGAAAGAAACCTTTATATCTTCCCGAATATTCATGATATTTTAATGAAAATGCATTTAAGCAATGTTTAAGAAGCAAAACGATTGATTTAAGTTTCAAAGCATCATCAACTTCCTGTGAAACGGGGCGAGGCCAAATAATTTTCGTCGTCATCAATTTGTGGATGTCTAAGTGTCCTAGTGACAAAATCACTGTAAAATGCGAGTTTCTACGATTTTCCCACAACTGATTATGAACCATTGTATTCAAATTAACTCCAAATATTTCGCATTTTACCAATATTGCAATACTTTTGGCCAGTAGTGCATGTGTACGCTTACATTCTTAAGCAATTCTTTGTTGCATCGGTAGAGTAGTGGAATTTAGTTACTCATTTTTTCTTTCGAATCGAAAAAAAATTTAACGGGTAAATATAAAAAGAAGCTCCAGTTTGCAAAATGATGCACCATGCACAATAATCTGTTAACATTTATAGGATAAATATTGCAGTTGTAAAATTAACCCCTTCGCATATAAATTACGTTCCTGACGCACACATGGAAGTAACAGAATATTTAAATCAAATCGAGTCACAGAAATAAGTTTAAAAGGACGAGAATGTCTCGGACGCACTTAAGCATCTCTCATTCGTCCTTTTATGTTCTTATGTGGATTGAAAAAATAAATTACTCAATTAGGATGCGTCATATACAGTGGCGGCGCGTTCATTAGGACTGCAGAGCTGCAGCACCCCCTGAAATTATTTTTTAAACTTGTATTTTTTGTTTTGAATCTTATTTGCTTCATTTTCCACTCAGAGTTCAATGACTTACGAAAATGCAAAAAAGTAATAAATGGAAAAATAGGCATAAAATGAATCCAAACGAAGAGAGACGCAAGTCTGAGCTTCAAAACAATCTGCACCCTCCCCTCCGAAATCCATTCACTGAGCAGAAAAACCCGGAGTGAAAAAGCAACTCTTTCTTCCTTTTAACTTAGACGGGCCATGGCTGAAAGTCAACACAGCTCTGGCTGGTACGAAGCCCAAATGAACGAAAGAAAGATGCTCTTTAATATATTTCTTCTTTTCCTCACTCTCGCACAAGTTGCAAACTCATTGGCTGTTTATGAGTTTCGCTTTCGTGCTGCGACGATAGATTTGAATAATACTATTCTAAAACTTTCAAATTTTTAGAGTATTTAGAGCAGGGGTGGCGAACCTTTATGTATCAACGTGCCATTTTTTCTAAAAAAATGTTTAATGAGGTCATAGACGTGCCGTCAAATAGTACCGTCAATGCTTCATAGTGAACTTTGTCATCGGTGGCGTGCCCAAAATATTGTGCCGCGTGCCATCAATGGCACGCGTGCCATTGGTTCGCCATCCCTGATTTAGAGTATTTCAGTAAAGAATGTATTTAATATGTTTTAGCTTAAAAATAAATTCTGTATACGAGTTCTTTGATATTCATTTTTACTTTCTCGTATACGAAGTATACAAAGAGAAAGTATTGTAATCGTCAAAAAATTCGAATTCGAGATTTTGACGAATCTCCACGTTTTAGACCTTCCCGAGTCCGAAAAACACAATTTTGGAATTATGTCTGTGTGTCTGTCTGTGAACACGATGACTCAAACTATTAGAGCTACGGGGATGAAATTTGGTATGTGGTCTTGAAACATAATTTGTAGGTTTCTATCAAATTTTGGACAAAATCCGTCAGCTGGAAGTCTGTCTGCATGTCCGCGGTCATGCGAACGCTATAATTCAAAAACTTGAATAGCTAGATGGATAAAATTTTATACACAGTTTTATCGTCATGAATATAGGTCCGTATAAAATTTTGGGCCAAATCCGTCAACGGGCTGACTGTCTGTCGGTTTGTATAATAGCATACTTGTTCAACTCCATGCGCATGCGTAAATGCCTGTGCAAAGAAGGGATACTTGAAAACTTGGCAGTTTGCCAAAAACCAATTCTGGCGGCGAGATTTTATAAGGAAGCAAACATTTAGGGCGTCTCGTTTTACTTGCGTACTGGAAGCAATCTCTGCTCATGCGCAAGCTATTCTGTTTTCTTCTCCGCACGCGGAACTCGCATTGCTCGAGTTTGATAAAAAAAATAAGTATGTATTAAAACTTCGCAATATTTATCTTTTTGAATACGATTCTTCAGGGGCCGTTCAAATATT
>BGPR01026618.1:0-21380 GCA_013235015.1 Araneus ventricosus | reverse complement strand
AAAAGTTACCTAAGTTAATGCGCTAATATTGTGAGCAGTTATTCAGACGACAGAATATATAAGGTGGTAGTGCTTTTCTGACAACTGTGCAATTCGAGAAACAACCGTTCTGGATACTTCTGTGGTTACTGAAGATATTTGTAGTGCTTGTTAGTGATTTTGTTCTAGTATTAATGCGTTTTCGTCATTTATTTCTTCCATAAATGGATCTCAATTGTTATTGCACGTGGACCATCATTGTGCTTAAATCGAAACTATTAAAGAACACAAGTTTTGATTTTCAAATAAAATGATTTAAATTAAGTAAATTATTTTTTTATTAAATTCAATAAGCAAATTTGAAAATTTAATGCATTTGTTAAATTCAATAAATAAAATTTAAAAAACGAATTTATATTAAAATAAATGCGTTTGACATTTTCTTTTGTTTGCTTTCAATGTAGAAATATTCAGATAGTATTTATTTTACAAGTGTGTCATAGCAAATGTAAAACAATCTTCAAACATGCTTTAATGATAGCTTGCTGAAATTCACTAAATATTTTGTAAATATGGCATTTTTTCCCTTACGAGATCACGGAAAACAGAATCAGTGCTTGTTTCAAAGGAAGAATAATTATCACAAGGCTACATTTCATGATTTTTATCCGAAGTAGGAGGCACAATTTTGAAGTCTCTCTTAGAGTTTTAGAAGTGTAGCAATTCTCCCTAACGATAATTTTTGTAATTTGAATAAGATGCTAACGATTCATCGCAAGATTATAATTACAGTTAGTCAATAAAATATTAGTTTATTATTTCAGACAAGTAAAAACTTTGGTTAAGAATATATTTTATATATTGATTGAAGAATTTTAGAAATTATCATTTTGATCAAAATAACTGTTTCCAATCAAACTTTACCAAATTAACTTAATAAGAGCGATTCTAAGGTATTTTTGAGAAGCAAATATAAAAACAAGTTAACAAATTTAAAAATGTAAAATGAATATAGATGATTACATAAGCAATTACTTTCAACATTAGAAGTATTTGAAAAAAAATATTTTTTATATTTATTTTTCTGATATTTTATTTTCAACAAGAAGTATACACAAAGCACGAAAGCATTTATTTGAATTATATTTAACTAGCACATCCCGTCGGGGCTTCGAACACAACATGATGAGAAATAATACGAAAATCATTATAATTTTTTCATATTTTTTATTTCGTTATATAAATGAACGGTAAGACCATACACCAAATTTGATTTATATTTTATTTTGTGATTTTCAGTTATAGCTTTTACATACTAAGGGACAGAAAAAACTTCAGCTAATCATCCTGTTGATAGACTTGGACAAAATTTTGATACAGACATAAAATTGTCTTGTAAAGACCGCATACCATATTCCAGCCATCTAGCTTATAGCGATTTTGAATTATCCTGTTCACGGGCAAGACATGGAGACATACATAATTTCAGCAATGGCTTTTCATAGAGTCAAAACAGTCTAAAATATAGAGAATAAAAAAAAATCTAGAACACATTTTTTGTTTATTATAATACTTTCTCTTCGAATATTACGTAAAACTGAAAAATAAAAAGCATAGTTAAAAATTGTATTTAAAATTAACATTTAAAAATTTATCAAAATTAAAGAAAATAAATTTATCAAAATTAAAGAAAATAAATTTATCAAAATTAAAGAAAATAAATTTATCAAAATTAAACAAAATAAATTTATCAAAATTAAACAAAATAAATTTATCAAAATTAAAGAAAATAAATTTATCAAAATTAAAGAAAATAATTTCTTGAAAATGTTTGACGTCATTAAAAAGAAAATTTTCTGAATTTTAGACGATATAGAAGTTGCTTTTGTGCAATAATATGTTCCGAAGTCTTAGCGGAAAAGCTTTTAAATTTTGGTTAATTTGTAAATAATTAAAACATAATTAAAATTTTGCAAAATCCTGTTTTATTGCGCACTTACTAACCTAGAAGCAACTACCGGCCAAATTAATTATTGTAATTTCATTTCTTTGTTCAGCCATTTCGTTAACCGCCAGTGATCTCAATTTACAAAACTTAACATTAATTTTTTTTATTAAAACATCATAGTGACAAGAGTATTTTGAATGTAAGATTATCATCTACTTCTACAATAATAATTTTCATTTTATGTAAATCAAATGTTATCTCTATCGAAAAGTTAAATCAAATGTCTTATAAAAACCGGTACCATTTTGGAACAAAATATTTCATAAAATTCTCAATGAAGTAACCAGAAAAACTATACTTTGAATTCTAAATTAGATTTAAATTTGTCTCTGGAAGAAGGAGAAAATGTCTTTTTCATTCTCGAGTTGCAGCGTTCAAAAACTTTTTGACTTCATTATTCAAAATACAAAAAAGTGGAGAAAGATATAAAAGCGAATCTACTTTATTCCAGAATTTTATTGCGTACTAATCTCAACGTAAACAAGAAAAGATGAGACGAGGGCTGGCCTAACCTTTTCGTCTTTGGTTCTGTAAGAGTCGAGTATTTGTCTGTTAGGGGAAGAATGTCGAACCATAAAAATAAATTGTTTGCAGTTACTTTGTCACTTTCTATTATGTAGACTATCCTTATAAATTGCTCAAAAACAAACAGTAGGCATAATGAAGATTCATTGTCTATGGTGAATTGGCGAAGATGTACAAAACTAGATCTTTTTCAGGAACTGGCTCTTCTTATAAATGGTGTAATTTACTTTTGAATTGGTTCGTGCAAAAGCATCTAACGTGAGGTAAACGTCTTATTCTGGGAAGTGAATGTAAATTTTATGTTTAAAAATGAAACCTACTTTAAATAAAACATTTCCTGATCTTTAAAAGTTTCGAAATGGGCGATGAAATATAGTACAAGTAAATAAAAGATTTTAAAAGACTTTTTTAAATTGTTCTTTTATTTTTTTAAAATACGATTAAAAACCAAAATAAACTTCTTCACCTTTGAAGTTAAAATTTTTACTTTTTAGCTAATCATAAAAAAGAATAAATTGATTTAGAGTTAGGAAAGGTTTGCATTAAAGATCATTTGAAAGGAAATACAGTCGGACCTCTATTTAACGAAGTCGCTAAATCCCGAAAAAAAGTTCGTTGTATAGAAAATTCGTTAAAAAGATATTCAATTTTTAAAATACTTTAAACTACACAAAACAGATTTTAAATTCATGAACACTAAATATTATTAAAAAAAGTAATGAACCACACATTTATTTTGTAAATTAATATCTATTTGTTTTATATATCTTATCTTCAAAAAGAAATCTGCCAGGAAAACAAGAATAAAACAAAACATTGTCCGGAAATACTCAGTATTTTCAATTTTAAAAAATTTTATATTAAAATTAATGAATTTTCAGTTAGTATTTCCGAGGTTTCAGCTTCAGAATCAAGTGAAAGAAAATCATCAATCAGCACATCATCGTTAATTTCTTCTTTTTGCCTTAACTGTATCCACATTTTTTTAAGTTCATCTAAGGGAATATCGTCTTCGTCCTCCGTACTTGCCGAATTCTCATTGCTGACAAAGAATCCAGTTTTGGCAAAACTGTTGCGAATAATACGATCTGTGACATCATAGTTCCATGCTTTGGAAATTTCTTATATGCTTTCCCGTAAGTTGATCTTTGGCATGGATTGATTGTTTTCAAGCGCAGTGATAACTTTTCGCACTATTCTCTTGCGATAGTGAATTTTGAAATTTTTTATCACCCCTTGATCCATTGGCTGCAGTTTTGATGTAGTGTTTGGTGGCAAGTAAAAAACTGTAACATTTTTCAGTTTTCGGTTGATTTCTTTCTGATGGGCGGGACAATTGTCAAAAAAGAGAGCAATTTTGCGACACTCTGCAATCATACGTTTGTCCAACTTTTGAAACCATTTTTCATAAATTTCTGATGTCATCCAATATTTTTTGTTAAAGTCATAATCAACCTCTAAAGATTTTGCGCCTTTGAAACATCTTGGATTTTTGCTTCTTCAGATAACTAATGGTTTCTGATGTTCAGTCATATTTGCACATAGCATGACAGTTAATCTTTATTTGCTCTGTTTTCCTCCAAAGCATTTTTCCTTTTTAAATGTTAATGCCTTTTGAAGCAAACATTAAAAAACTAAAGCAGTCTCATCCGCATTAGAGATGTTTTCTGGCTTATAGTCTTTTAAAATTTTACTCAGTGTCTCTGTTATCCGGTTTTCATTATCATTATCATCAACGTCTTTACTTTCACCAGATATTACTTTTGCCGTAATTCCGTGTCTTCTCTTAAATTTTTCAAACCATCCATTGCTTCCTCGATATTCGTAGTATCCCAATGCCTTCGCAAATAGAAGAGCTTTCTCAATTATGAAAGGCCCAGAGAAATGGCTGATAAGCTGTTTGGAGGAATACCAAATTTTAAAGCAATATCCTTTTTTCACGCTTTTATCCACCTCATGAAGAATTAAATTTTTTTTCTTTGATGCTCAAACACTTTCGCTTTGACATTTTCCAGCTACAAGAACCGAAATTACCAGCACTACTCTGATCAGCAATCTAGAAAACGGGAGACTAGTTCAAGGACACGGGTCAGCTCCATTGAGGATGAAAGGGGGTTATTGAAAGTTTTTTTAGTGAAGTGGACAGTAGGGGTGAAGTGGGTGGATAAAGGTTGCACTCCCTGGATGAAATGCAAAGAATGACAGCGATTTTACTACTCTCGGTGAGTTAAGTGACTGGTAAAACCAGTTCAAGGTCATTGATCACCATAAAATGTGTTAAAAGAAAGAATAAGTTTGAAATGTTCAGAAATATTTTGAGAAATAGGGAGGAAAAAAATATTGGTTCACAAGAAAAAGTTCGTTAAATAAAGAATGCACTTCGCTATTTGGAGGTTATTTTACGAAGAAATTCGCAAAATGTTCTTGGTTCCAAGGGAAAGTTCGCAAAATAGAGAAATTCGCAAAATAGAGGTTCGTTAAACAGAGGTCCGACTGTAATACCTTATTTTCTATACTGTATGTAATATATGAGTCATTCTCATGAAAAAGGTTCAAATAGCTAAAGTGTTTTATTTTACAAAAGCGTGTAAAAAATCTTAAAAATTGAATGGATGTTTCCATTTTAGCTTAATAAATAACCTTATATTAGTGCTCAAGTTTTCTATTTTATTTTTCACAGTTTTTTTTTTTTGGGGGGGGGGTAACATTTTTGGCCTGTCTACGAAGGAGACATGATAGTCAAGGGAACTTGCATTTTAAACGAAAGCATAATTGATTAATTCTTGGGCAGATTTGGTACAGGTTTATTTCTTATAAGTAAATAGTAAAATTAGTTATTAAAAACCAGCTCAAGAAAACTTTACATTTTAAAATAAATATCACTTTTTAAATAATGACACTGACGCTATAGTTAAATAATATTTACAAACAATTTCAAATAAATGAAAGTCAACATTTTTCTAGTTTGTAATCAATTATAAACTAGATTAAGGAATATCATATATATCATATATTTATTAATTAATAAACAATCTAGTAAGTCTCGTATTAAGTTTTTTCCACTCTCTTCTCTTCTGGATTTGAGCATCTGACTGCTTTGTCTTTTTATTTTTTGATATTTCCATTTTTTCTAAAAATAAAATTAGCTATTAAAATGTTTTTTATACATTATTGAAGCTATAATATTATAATTATTCTATATGAACTGTTTACCTTAATTCTTTTCGAGAATATAAATTTAATTTTAATTTTTTAAAAATACAAAAGAAAATCATTAAATTTCATAAAAAATATTTACCAAAAAACTTTTAATTTATCTAACTGTATTATGATTTTTGAGATTTTGCCTCTTTCATTGACAATGCCATCCTCTATGTAGCGATTCTGTGTCCACGGAGGGGAATTCCACATAGGAGACAAAAACTAAGTTTTAAAGTTTTAAGTACTTTTGTTTTCACACGGCTAAAGTAGTACACATATTTTTATTAAATTAGGTACTAAACCTATCACAATTTTGTATTTTAATTATAAATTCAGATTTCTCTTAAATTATTTATGATGTCCATGAAGTGGACGTTGAGAACTTTACCAAGCTCTAAATGGAACTAATAAATAATTCTCAATAGAACAAAAATTTTTCTTTAAAGAACAAATTGTCTGCCTCTCTTATAAACTTTTTCCTCATGATTTGACATGAGCTGCCATTTATGATATTTTTGAAGTTATTTTCTTTGTCCATGGAGGGAAACTTAATTTTCCAGGGACAAAGTTTAAAATTTAATTCCTATGTAAAAATTATATATTTTTTAAAAAAATATTACGTTAGAACTTAACTAGAGACTTTAAATTAGTTAATACTGGAGGAAAAAGTAATTTTTTTAATTATTTGAAAATTATCTTTTAGTAAAAATTATCTTTTGTTTCAGATGTAGGGACGTCCACGGAGGGGACTGTTGTCTTATATCCATTGAAAAATGAGAGTTAAATAGTAAAATTATTTTAGTAGAAACGTATTGAATGACTTTCTTAAAACTTAAATTATACATATGAACGAAAATATTAGGACATTTGTTGCACTTCCTAATTTTTATCACCCTGAGACTGTAAAAAACACATTTTCATAAGAATGACCCATATAGAATTTCAGTATCCTGAAATAGCTGAAAAATATCTTAAACATTTCTTTTAATTTAAAAAGTTATTGTATAAAGTCTCATACCCAATCAAGTTAAAAGTAAGAAACTAGTTATTTCATCTGGAAATAATTTCAAAATATATCTCAACAATAGCTTCTGCTAAAATAAAATCCATTGTACCACATTGTCCACATCTTTATTTTGATTAGTTGCAAACATTATGTGAAAAATGTATTCTTTGAAACAAAAAATTATGAGAAATATACATGTCCCTTAACAAAGTCCTGATGGTATAGAAATAGATTATTTTAAAGCCCTAATCAAAACCGACTTCGAAAAATGTCTTTAGTGCCATAATTTAACGTGTCTTTAAAGTTTCCATATGTTTGAAAAGTCGTCATTTAACCCGCAAGCACAACTCCAGAGGCTTTCTGACCCTATTTGCACAAGATATTCTACAATATTTATACCGTATCCTTACGATGTTGTGCGGTATTTAGAGTGTCGTAGCATGATCGTAAAGATATCGAAAAGTGTCTCGTCTTAACAGGGGCCGGGGCCCTGTCTATTTCTATTTCGTTTTGAAATTCTAGAAAATTATCAAAATCTTTTGTTGTTACTACCCATAGCAAGGTGGAACGTAGGTCAAGTGGGGTTTATAAAGAACAACAAACGCATGGATAAAGGGTATTTTATTTTTCTAGTGTTTAGAGTCAGATTTAGCTTGAGCTTACGCTAGCATTTCAGATTCCCTTAACATTATTGCTACGACTGAAAATGAAAATTGTATATAAAATATTAATTTTGCAATTATTTAAATATTTTCTATACAAAAAAGTACTAATTGATATGTAAGTTTTATATGAATGAATTGACTATAAAAATAATTAATGCAGAGCAACTAATGAGAAATCGGATACAAGTTAAATTTCCTTTATTCTTCTTCAAAATCGCGTTTGTGTATGAAATACAAATTATAAGAACAAAATGAGAATCATATGTTAAAGATAATGTTTTTGTAAGGAGAAGCAACAAAATAAGGACAATATGTCAGAAAATTTGGGTTCAAAATGGTTCCTCGCTTGTGTTAAATTGTCCTAAAACTTTAAAGTTGCTATGACTTTACACTTTTCTTAAATTATTTATCAATTTATACCATAAGGTGTATAAATAACAAATATGTTTCCAAAATGATTTTATGTTTGTGCATTATAATCCGTTATCGACTACATTTATTTTCTAGTCGATTTGAATAACTTTAATGATCGTCTCATTTGTCCAGATTCGTGGTTCCGATTCTCGTTATGAATCGCCTTACGCTTGCCGTACGATAAATTACACGGCCTTCAAGAATGTTATGTTGATTAATGGTCAAAAATCAGATGAACAGGCGCGTCAACATTATGAAGGCTCATCAACCGTTGGTTGAAAGCTTATAAGCAACAAATGTTGAAAGTGGTCACAAGTATAGATAGCTGGTCATGTTTTGTGAATGATATATGCTAAGAACTAAGCTCCGTTTCACAGGCGAGTTTCTTTTGTTAAAAAAATATGTATCTTGTTAACTAACTTCGTACACTTTTACATTGATATATTATATTAGAATTAATAAATAACAGATTTCATTCTGTATAATTAATGCAATTTTTAATGTAATGTAATTTTTTATCATATATCTGGTATGGGCAGTGGCGGCCCTTTAGAGCTGCTGAACTGCAGCACCCACCCCTGAAATTATTTTTTAAACTTGTATTTTTCGTTTTTAATCTTATTTGCTTATTTTTCCACTGTCAGAGTTCAATGACGTACGAAAATGCAAAATAATAATAAAAAATTGAAAAAAGGCATAAAATGAATCCAAACGAAAAGAGACGCAGGTCTGAGCTGCAAAATAATCTGCCTCCCCCCCCGAAATCCGTTCACTGAGCAGAAAATCCGGAGTAAAAAAGCAACTCTTTCTTCCTTTAACTTAGACGGGCTATGAGCTGAAAGTCAACACAGCTCTGGCTGGCACGGAGCCCAACTGTACGAAAAAAAGATGCTCGTTTTAATATATTTTTCTTTTTCCCTCACTCTCACACAAGTTGCAATCTCATTGTCTGTTTATGAGTTTCGCTTTCAGTTCGTGTTGCGACGGTAGATTCAAGCAAATAATACTATTCTAAAACTTTCAAATTTTTAGAGTATTTCAGTAAAAAATGTATTTAACATGTTTTAGCTTAAAAATGAATTTTCTGTATATGAGTATTTGGTATTCATTTTTGAAAGAGTGTTATCGAGTGAACTGAGAAAGGAGGGAAGTGTATATGCTCCGATTATTATTTTTTTTCGTCAGAGGAATCGTCACATGAACAATCACTTTAATTTTTGTTAGTAAAACTAATAGAAAATGTCATATACTGATTATTTACTTTGTTTGAAAAGCAGGAAATTCCACATCTGGATTTGGAATTAAAAAATCGTTTGTCTCCTCGTTTTTGACCACACGAGGCGCCACTGGTTATGAGGAATGTGATTAATCAGTTATTAATAACCCTAACCGAATTTTAAGCAGTTATTATTAATAACAACTGAAAATTGCATTTTTTAAAACTAAGATGAAACATCAGATTCTTAATATTACAGACATGATCTACTCATTTATCTACTTGTTGAAATTTTTAAATGTAGTATTTTCAAATATTTGCATGCATATTTTAAATATTATATTCAGAATATTTAGTAAAAATCATTAATATATGAAACATTAAACAAAACGCATTGAAAACGAAATATCGTTCAATTCTAAGAAATGCTCGTTTAAAATAAATTTGTACCCTCATTATGCATTTTAATCAAAATATTTAATACGAAGGAAATATTCAGATTAAATATAGGATATTCAGAATAGATTCTAGTCTATGCATTTTAATCAAAATATTTAATACGAAGGAAATTTGTCTGACATACCCAGAAAATAAACATTTTCATTTATTTACCAAAAAACTTACTTTCCATCGATTATAGACAAATGACAAAAGATGAATATAATATAGTAATCAATCTGGATTCAATTGAATTAGCTCTTCGCTTTAATTTATTTTACATATAAATGAATGAAGTCTCTTGAAATCAATTCACCCTTTTACATATGAAAATCAAAAATTGCAATTACACCCCTGTCTTTATTTTTAATTAAAATTCTTGGTTGAAGCCAAGAATGATACGCTATGAATATTTATATTTGTTTATTATTTTACGTAACTTGAGAAAGTTTAATAATATTTGCTTGGCCCGGGTAATTCTTGCGGTGTCAGAAGCAATAAACAAACTACATGTGTATTTTAAATTAAAATAACTATAAATTTGTATTACTTGGAAAAATAATCACATAAGGACAATAAGTCATACAATTTTTAATAGGAACGGACAGAAAGATATACCTGTAGGGATATTTGATACATGTGAGTAAAGGAATCTATTCTATTACTGAATTATGCGGATGAAATTTATATTGGACTCATAAAATTTGAATCTAATAATTATAATTTAAAAAATAATATTTTAATATTCGTTAATTTCACTGAGATAAAATCTTGGATGAAAATAGATCTGCATATGCTGGATATAAATTTGAAAAATTTCCCGGTAGAATGAAAGGTGTTTATTGCATTTTTATTAGTGCAAAAATGTATCTAAGTGTCAGAAAATTAAATCTTCACACATATAACTTCTGAGAGATTCTGATAATTATGGCTAAAAAGGAATTTACGAATTTTTGAAATCTTTTTAAATAATAATTTAGAAAAAGAGATAAAATATCTTATCTATAACTGTAGTCAAGATTGTGTGATCTCAGTCACATGGCTGACGTAACTGAGCATGACATCCAAATTAATAATTAAATGTTTCATTGCTTGTCATAATGCGTCTGTCATCCAGAACATCATTGTTTATATTTTTTGCAACTTTTTGAGTTTAAAAAATAAATTATTGTTTGGATGTTCGCTATTATAATTCAGAAGCTAAAGATGATTCTCGTACGAAAATATTTTTCAAATTTCCTCTTAACCATTAAAAACTGAATCATCCCTAATAGCACAAGACGCTGTACAATATTGTTACGATATCTTCACGATATTGTACGGCTTTCAGAATACCGGACAACGTCGTAGAGATATCGCACAATATCTTGTGCTAATAGGGATTTTTTGGCTGTTGAATATTATAATTCAGAAGCGAAAATGACTCTCTGATGAAAATATGTCTCACATTTCATCTTAACCATCTGGTTATTAAAAGCATGGATATTTAATATTCAAATGGAAGTTTTCATACCTGCTTCTTACTGTATATACTCTGTTTCTTTAGGCCTAAATTATTTCCTATATATTTCTGTGAATATTTATTAACTAACTTATAAAAAATACTTAGTAATAAAACAAAGAATTTTAGTGAAAGTAATTAAAAATATTAGAAATTCAAAATTTATCAGAATTTAATTATTACTTACTTTAAAAATGCAATCACGAGTGATTCTAATGTAAACAGGAAGCGATATTAAAGAAATTACATAAAGTTTAAGTGCTAACAAAAATCCGAAAGCCTTGATTAAATTTCTGTTTTATGAATTTCAATTTCATTAATGAAAAAAAACAAAAAGAATAATTCAAATAATAAAAGAATTTTGCTTCCTTCGAAGAGTAATAGTTGCAAAATACGCAGTCGATTCACGATTTGAACTTGCACAAATACATTTCCTAAGCGAGCAAAAATTGATCCCATTAAATTGTTGGGAATGCAATAGTTTTCGATTTTTGTCTTATATTAAGCTCATGAAGACTTCAACAAAGATTAGACTGAGTTGCACGAGAGAAAATGTCATTGATAATTTATCTTTGGAGAAATAACAAATACATAAATAGTGTACATGTTGGCTGATGAATGAAAATGTCAAAACGTTCCGTCTTCTTTCTTCTACGAATTTCGCACATCGTTGAAGACAGGCACTCCTCGTCTTTATTCTTTTATCAGATATAATTTTTCACACAGGATGCAAAAAATCAGGTTTATAACAATAAATGATTCGATTTTTCTATTTGAAGAGTAATACTAGATCTTAACCAGGAAATGATAACATTATATGAAAAAATTATTATTGTGCATGCATCGCCTTTATTTCAAAAAACTATTCAGATTTTTTTTGGTTTTTCTTTGTTTTCTTTTGGTTCTTATCTTCTTAGTTGCTGTTATATTTCTTTAATCGTTTCCTAACGAGCCATATTTAAACTGAACCAAATGAACATTTACACAGCTTTATTAACACTATTTGATTCATGTTTGTAAAGTTGAAATTTTGTGATCTAATTTTCATTCTCTTCCTGATGATAGATTGTTCAGATTTTGTAAATTTGTGTGTTCTCGGTGACAATACACAATTACAATATATCCAAAATTGAATTATCCATCAATGGAGTAATTTAATTTAATTATTATAGCATGCACGAGGCGCCATCTGACAACTAATGAGAGAAGAAATGAATGCAAGATTCCATAGCATATATAATAATGAATATGTAACTAAGCTGTGTCTCATGTAGTCACCATATAGACCATTTAACGCTCCTGCCCCAAAGTATTATTCTCTATATAATGGCTATTCTTATTACTAATTGAGGAAAATAATAATGCGTAGCATCACACATAGTCAAAAAGGGTATATCTTTTCATGACTTTGGGAGAACCTTCCTACCAACAATCCATGTTTAAAAGTGTCCTGCTATTTCACACTTTCCACAGATAATATAGAACGTAACTTCCCTTATAAGGAGATCATTAAATGTTATTGCATGTTTTATTGTTGATTTTTTTATAATTTGAATAATTCAATTAGCTATATATTATTTCCTAGATTTTTATTTCAGTGTTAATGAGCTGAAGTGCTGAGATACGCTAAAGCTTGATAACTGTGGAACCTGGAGACTCATATCTGTAATAAACTTTCTATAACATATAATGACACAAATTAATTAACATTTACAGGCATAATGCAGATTTCGTAATAAACGTTACATGCTTACTTCCAGACCACCAGGGGCAACATTCCCCTGATACTCTCGAAATGTTTGAATTTTTTCCCCCATTCATTCCAGGGATTCAGGTAAAAGACTGTGTTTGTGTCTTATCAAGTAAGATAAATAAGTTTTAATTTCCCTTCGGCTATCTGATAATTACTTACATCTACACGATTCTTTAGTAAAATATTTGAATAACTTTATCAAATAAAGTTTTTTCCTGCGGACAGCGTTCAGAAGGGTAAACTTACTTTCAGAAGAAAAATCTTATAATTTTACATAGGTATTTAGCAACTTTAATTATATTTTGATGGAATTCGAGTTATTTTAAATATTTTTCAATTCTTTATCTTTTAAACTAGTTGAAAAAAATTTTTTTATCAGTTAATTTGAGTAAATGATGCTTTTAATTGACAGAAATAATCTGAAACAAAATTATGCCACTAGAAAAATAAAAAAAATCTTAAATTTTAATCAATTGTTTAAATTTCATTTCAACACAAGTATGGCTCCTTACAAAAATTGCCATTCAAAGCAGAAGAGATTTAAATTTATAATACAACCATGATGACATATTTTATGATTTCACATCGGTAAACAAAATTTTCTTACATATATAGACAGCATACTATTATCTACGTGAATAGAAATTTGTCATTTAGATTGAACAATTTTTGTATTGTTATCCACATGTAAAACTTCCTACCGAGTTACAAATTGCTTATCTCTACTAATAATAAAGGAGAATGTGGTGTGTGTCTGGGTGAGTGTCCTCTACAGGGCAGACCACTAGACCTAGAGCCATGAGATTTGGCACAAACATACTTTGAAGGGTGGGAATGTGCTCCTCAGAGCACTTTTTTGAAATTTTAATTAAAAATTTAATTAATTAAAAATCAAGCTGAATTTTGCGTTTTTCCTTAATAAAATTTTTTTGCACAAAAATTATTTTTACACCATCTGAAAATTTAAAAAACTATCTTTTTAATTATATCAATAAAGTTGACGTACGATTTTTCTTTAATTTTAATTTTAATAAATTTTAAAAAGTATTTTTGGTATAATTTACAACAATACTTTTTCATTGTTGCATCCGTTTTCATTTTTTAAACAAATATTTAATTGGGTGCAACCTTAGAAAATATTTTACTGGATTCTTCTTTTATTTGATCAATTTTTTTGTGAAATCTGTAAAGGAAGTCCTCAAGATAGCAAGTATGTAATGAAATAATCCAGTCAACTGAAAGATTATCTTTGCTATGTTTTAATTTTTTTATCAGCGTGTTTTAAGCCAATTAGGATGCTGCTGGACGTAAAATGTGCCGCACCAATTTGATGTTGAAATCAAATGCGTATTTTACGTTAAGGTAGACAACTGTAAGAGTGCAAGGCTACGAAAAGAACTCGGGTTAAATGTCTATAACAATTTGAAGTTTAAAACTACTTTGTTAGGTAACCATGAATATAAAATTATGCAAAAGAGATTCAGTTGAAATTTTATTTCCGGTGATCAAGCTGGTCGCCGAAAGCGGCTTGTCTATATATATATATAAAAGAACAATTTTTATGAGTTTGTATATATGTATGTTCGTTTATTTGTTCTTTAAGTACGCCCAGAACTTATGACTTACTGGGACCAAATTTAGCACAGTGGTATATTAGCAATGGAGGGAGCTAACGCCGTAATTTTTTTTTAAAATTCAAATTAGATTTTTAATTATTTAATTTAAATGTTAATATCAGGCGTTTTTTGTTTACTATTTTTTTCTCTGCTATTATTCAAATCCGCGCAAGAAGAAAAGTTATACTTCCGGTGTTTGAATAGTCAGCTTTTGCATTTATTTATTTATTTATTGTTTCTTTTCATTTTAGAAATATTAAAGGAAATTTGTTGTATTTTTATTCGCTTACTTTTTTATTTCGTTTTATTTTTTATTTTGAAAAACAAAATATTATGCTACCGTGTTTTAATTTATAAACATATAAAGTTATCATCGGAAGTATAATTGTTTATTTTAAAGTTGTTTTAATTAAAATACAGAATATTGTTTGGAAGTTTAGAATAAATTTTCTTCTTCCAAACTTCTCGCGTTTTCGTTCAAATCATACTATAATAGAGTAATAAAAGGCTAGATCTGAAAGTTTTATTTCGACAGGAGATTTACGTTTATTAGAGAAAGTTAGCAACAATATTTTTAGGAAAACCAGCGGGAGTGGTCTCCCCTAAACTTTCTCGTATACTTTCTATGTGGAGATTCGTCAAAATCTCGAGTTCGAATTTTTTTGACGATTACAATACTTTCTCTTTGTATACTTCGTATACGAGAAAGTAAAACAAAAAAACAAACAAACCTGAAATCAAATATCTGTTGCCACGTTTCAAAAAAATATTACTTTGAAGCAGACGCGATAAAATAGGCAATGCAATGAATACTAAAGCGAAAATTCTGCTTTGGAATTGAATTCCCAAGAAAACAATTTATACTACCACAACCGTAACAATTGCAAAAGCGCGTGAATAAAAGATTTTCTGAAATAATGAGATCGGTTTGATTCACAACAATAAAAAAATTGTTAAAAATTGATGCTTGAAAACATTATTTATTGTTATAAATAAAGTTTATAACAATAACAGATTGCTACCAATACGCATGCGCATGAGAATCGGATTAAAAGAAATTGAATATGCAATTTGAACGCCTCTTTTTGACGGATTTGGTCCAACCTTTTATACGGACCTACATTCATAACAATAAAACTGTGTACCAAATTTTATCCATTTAGCTATTCAAGTTTTTGAGTTACAGCGTTCACATGACAGCGGACATACAAATAGACAGACTTCCCGTTGACGGATTTTGTCCAAAATTTGATAGAAACCTACAAATTATATTCAAAGGCCACATACCAAATTTCATCCCCGTAGATCTAATATTTTTCGAGTTATCGTGTTCACAGACAGACACACACACAGACACACACACAGACGCACACACAGACACACACACAGACAGACATACAGACATAATTCCAAAATTGTGTTTTTCGGACTCAGGGAGGTCTAAAACGTGGAGATCCGTCAAAATCTCGAGTTCGAATTTTTTGACGATTACAATACTTTCTCTTTGTATACTTCGTATACGAGAAAATAAAAACAGGAGTCGGGCATATGAAAAATATGTTTCCAGAGCAATTCAGGGTTTTCAGCTAGCATTTTATAAAATCAATTTTCATATTTTTGCTACTTTTCAAATGTATTTTAAAACTGAGGAGCTTGTCTTTTCCTGTATCGCCATGGAAACTGGAATACAATATAGAGTAAATAGGATTAGCATCCCGCTTTTAAGACACTCTAGGGTTATTCGGGAAAGTATCTCAAATTATTAATCGTTGTCAGATGACGACGACTGAACTTGAGCCGGAAGCCTCCTCAAAATTCCTCATCACTCCAGAAAACTTCCTGAGGACACTGGTGTTAAAATTTATTCTGGAAACCGTATAATTATTACACTCGCGTGCCTTAACCAGCATTTCAATTCTCCAAAACATTCACATTCATTGAGGGATAGATGGAAACTAAGGTCTTTTTATTAATAATGTTTAATAAGTCCATTCCCTAAACATTTCCTGCTTTTATTTCTTCTCTTTTGATTTTTCGAATATAGATGGCGCCATGGAACTAGTGTTTCTTTAAAAATTAGCTGATTTTTTAAAAGAAAGTTAGCGTGGGTTTGTGATTACTTGAGGACATTTTCTTCTCTGTTCTGGGCATGGTGTAAGTTTATATTTATGATGGCTGCCTTTGAAAAGCCAGATGGCTGATATTTTTGAATCAATCCTATTAGAGTTTTTAGGTTTGTGCTTTGTTTGTCCTCTTTCTTTTGAAATAATGCTTTTTGATGTACAGATTTCCTTTGTCTTTTGTTGGGAAATTTCGGGCTAAGAGAAGCTATATTTGGAGTAATGCAAGCTTCTTACAGAAAAATTTCCCAATTATTATTTTGAATCCATTTCGAATAAAGTCCTTAGCCCTTGAAAAAATGGACTAGAATGGATTCCTTGTTTTTTTCCGATTATCTCTGAGTTTATCTTTGTTTTTTGGCTTTCTTTGTATGTTATTGATTTCTTTTGTTCTTTGTTTGCAGCTGCTATTGCGCGCTACTTAAACATTGTTTAAGTTTTATTTTCTAAATTTTATTATCTAAATTGTATTGCTTATAAAGAAATTTTTTTCTTGCTTTTGTTTAAAGTTTAAGTTAAATTTTTTTATTTTTAAATTTCTTCTAATTTTTCTAATTGATTGTTTTTAAGCTCAATTCTCCAAAACATGTAGTGATCAGAAGAATGACGCCTGTAAAAGGAACCATCAAAGTGTTTATATTATATATTCAGGCATACTCTTAGCATACATTTAAAAACATTTTCGAAATTGCAGACTTATATTATGCTCATAAATGGGACATATCGGAATATAAAGTTTACTGACACTATCACACCAGGTCCAAATTTTTGTCGATAATTTTCTATGGGAACTGAGGCTCGAACTAGCCACCAAAGCTCCGAAACCAAAATTCAGCTAATGCACTTCGTTTATATTAGAAGGAAATATTCGGATATCATTTTCTAACTCAAAAAATAATTGAAGATTACTTTATAATAAATAAATAATGAAATGAGTTTGATACATTTCCTGGTTTTTTCTTTCTTCCTTTCTTTTTTTTTATCTCTAAATTAAACTTGCTATGACATGAAATTTGCAAAAATCTCTCTCAACAAATCAGAAAACTCTCTCACACAAATCAGCCGTTTTCTTCGTGTACAGTATAATATTTGTGAATTATAAATGCAAATTCATCATACAAAGATAAAAGTTCATTTCCCTGTTTCTAGTTCCGGTTCCGGTTCCAGAAGAAGGAGGTTAAATTAAACCCAAGGCTTCTTGCAAATATCGCAATTTAAATTTCCATTCCCAAAAGTTTTCCTTTCTCGAACATATCCATTTATTTCAATGGTTTATAAAATCCTGAACTCTGCGAAAAGTCAGCATAAACCGAAGCGGTCATTTTGAACGAAAAATATCTCTGGCATTTGTCTTCTGAATTATGTTTGCTATCCCCAAAATGGTCTGCTATTCTCAAAATTGCGATTTAATAAAGTGAGTGCAAAGTTATCAAAAGACATTCGCTGCCCCCCCCCACAAAAAAAACTCTTGTATCTTTTCAGGTCTCGCAGATCGAGTATTATACTCCAACATTTGCATGAAAGGAGCTCTTTCGCATATTATCAGTAAGAATGTTTGAAAGGAAATGTGCAGCTTGCGTTCATGCGCTTATCTTCGGAATCTTTCATTTTTTACGCTACAATTGAGATGTATTCACTTTAAATAAGCTGTTATCTAGTTTACTTTAAAGGGATATTCCACATTCTTGAATGAAATCGGTAAAAAGAGAGAAAATTATTCCTCTGGAAGTATATTCAACATTTTTTTTATTTCGTTATGTAAATAGAGCTTACTTTTTTCTTGGAGACATCAATAAGGCAATCAATAAATTTCTAGTTTTTAACCTGCTTCTCGGCTGTTTAATCATGTATTGAATATTTCTACACTTTCTTCAGGCATGAATATTTGAAACAATAGCAATATTCAATCCGCTATATGATGCATATTGATACAATCAAATGTATATTGCAGAAATTAACAAAAATTACCACTGCTTTGTATGTATCTTTTGAGTTTAGTTTAGTTACATCAACGTTCTGTTTTGAAGCAACACTAGGGCTATTTTGAGACGGACCTCATCATTTTGCACCGCGGTCAGATGACGAGGAAGACATCTGAGCCCCCCCCTTCTAAACTTCCTCAACACATCAGCGAGAGGATGCTGGGCCCCCTACGTACGATTTAACGCGTAATAGATCTTCAGTGGAATCGCGTTTCGAACCTGGAACAATAGATTTCATTCGAATTTATTTTGAAAGAATTAGTGTAAAAATATTTTTATTCGATTTGGAGATACTTAGTGAGTAGAAATTGGCTTTATTTGACATAATAAAATACAATAGGGAAGGCGAAACGTAGGTTCCTTTTCTGCCTACTTGGATGTGCGACGGATACTCCTTCCCAGATAGCAATTTTATTTTGCAGCAAGCTTGCCACAAATTTGTCATGACAAGAGTGCAAGTTTGCCACAAATTTGTCATGACAAGAGTGCAAGCTTGCAGCAAGTTAACGAAAGCTCCGAAGTCACCATGAAACGAACTTGCAGCAATCTTGCCGTGCAAACTTATTGCAAATTAAAGCATAAACAGAGTACGAAACACAACGCGGGATGGAACTCGCGACCGCCCGGTTCCGAAGCGGAGACGCTAACCATTGTGCCAGTTGAACTCTGAGAGGAGAAGATAGATTTCGCTAATACATCGTTCGATTCGATTCGTATACGATTTATTTTTAACTATTTTCTGGATTTCATTAATTTTTTGAGTTGAGAATATGATTTGAAGTCAAAGAGAGAGCGATTTTCGCTAATAACTACGTTTTGCTAGTAGAATAAATTATGAAATTAGAGTTCAAAAGTAATTACTTTAAAATGGGACAAAATGTCTAGTTATTATTGTTCAACAAACACTGACTGTTTTTTAGATTTAATTTTGTTTATAAACGTTAAAATTTCAACATTAAGAAAAAGGCGATATAGTTTTCTTTAAAGTGAGAGTGATATATTGAGTAAAAAGATGGAAAATGTTACAAAAAATTTTTTATAAAAAAGTTATCTTTTCCACAAATTATCATTGATTTATTGAATTAATAAAAAAGAATTACGGTCTAGGAGATGCTATTAGAAATCGGATGTTTTTTAAAACAGAGACAAAGATAATTATCTCTTTATTGTGCTATCTTTGCAGGAATCTTGTTTTGCAAAATTGCAGCAAGTTTGATTTGCAAAGAGGTGGCGCTATTTGTCACATCGAACTTGCTACAAGTTCGATTCAAGTTTGACGCGTGCAATTTTGCCATGACAAGTCAAAATCAAACTTGCTGCAAACTTACGTGCTATCTAGGTTGGAATCAGGTATCGAACCCGCAGCCTTCCGGTCTCGAAGCTAAGAGTTCGCCACGATTCTACAGCATCTTCGTCGAATTAAGAACAACAAAAACTTATTTTTTGATATTCTTATCTACAGATAGGGTTATTTGATTCCTAACTTTTAAGGGGTACCAGTAAGGGGTATCAAAAACTCTTTCCGTATAAAAGCCGTTTATTATCCCTCTGCCGAAAAAACTGCAATAAAAACGGGCGCCAAATTGGGCTTCAATATCTCCTGCATCATAAGCACCGGGTCTCGTTGCTAAGTAATTATTATTATTATTATTTGTTTTTTCCTTACCTTGTGATAGTTATGAACACTTTCCAAGTCTGGTGTTTAAATTGTTTCAAAGAAAATGAATTTTTTTAAGTTGATTTTTTTTTTTGAATTCTAGAAAACTTTTTTTGTGTGTGTTTTCAATGACATTTTGTTTTGGAGTATGATGTGTTGTTTTTTGTGGGATGGGATTGTTTACCCTTTTGTGTGTTTCATTGTGAATGTGTTGGCTTTTTTTCAGTTTTTCTATGCGAATTTAAAAGTGCTTTTGAAATAAAAAATGCTTTTATAAACCCCCCCTTCCCCCGGAAATTGTATTTTTTATTTTTTCCAAGCAACACAGTATTCTGATTTTTCTTTATTTTGGCAGGTCCTAAATTGAAAATTGATATTTTGTAGGTAATAATGGAATTGCCCAGGATTATTCTGACATGTATTTAAATTCCACCCCTGTTTTAGGGTGTAGTATGTACAATAGTTTCGTGCATTATTGTGTAAGTTTTTGTATAATATGGGCTAATATTTTTATATTTTTATGTTTCCTAGATACACCCAGCTCTTCTTGTCCCGGGAGACTGGGGGGCTGTCCCTTTCGTGCTAACGCTAGTCTCTTTTTTTTTTTTTTACTTTTAATTATTAATATTCCCTACCATCCCGCTAAGGACCTTACACCGTTTCGGGTAGACCGGGTAAAGTTTGGTTAAACTTCATGTACAAAGTATAATTGTTACATAAAAGAAAGTAAACAAATTGGGAAAATCTGGACCTAAAAATTAGGTAATAAATAAGATTGCTTCTGAATGCTGAAATGCTTGCTTCGAAATTAAACTCCGTTCAGCAGAGATTTTCGGAAATTCCCAGAATTATAAATAAACAACAAAATAACCGAAAAAAGACTTTTCTTTTCATTAGGTGATTTAAATGCCAATTTAATTTGTGTGAAATGTTGAAATACACACACTCATGTCCCATCCCTCTCCGGGTTTGAACATATCCATTTATTTCAATGGTTTATAAAACGAAATTCCCTACGAAAAGCTGACACAAATTGATGCAGTCATTTTGGGTCAAAACTATCTCCAGCATTTGTCTTCTGAATCGAGTGCTATTTCTAGAAATGCGACTTAATAAAGTACGGAGATATAAAAAGGAATTCGATGTCGTTTTCCTCTTTGTATATTTTCAGCTCCTGCAGACCGAGTGTTTTACTCCATTATATGCACGAAAAGAGCTCTTTCCCTTATAATCAGTGAGAATGTTTGAAAGGAAATGCGGACCTCATCTTCAGACCCTTTCATTACTTGCGCTACATTT